>APFE030271149.1:77323-88904 GCA_000404065.3 Pinus taeda | reverse complement strand
TATTAAGTGTATATATGTTAATATTAACAATATTAATTAATCATATTTCTTAATTTTTGGTGATGACACTCAACAATAGAACATTTTATTAGTTGTTTTATTTTTGTGATAAATTCTTTATTTTTATTGCTTTTTACTTTAATTAAACTATATTTAAGCTAAGCGACAGGTATTAGCTACTATGTAGCTCTTGTTTTTTACACTTTAAATTTTCTAATGAGTTAACCGTGGATAAAAAAATTTAAATGTTGATGATTTTCATGTTGATAATAAAAACATAAAAATAAATAAAAAGCAAAAAGCTTGACAAAAAAAATCAATAATATAATATATATATATATATATATATATAAATATATATAATATAATACACAAAAAAAACAAAAAAATGAAAAAACCAAAATTAATTGTAAAAAATAAAAAAAAAAATAAATTATATCATATATATATATATATAAAATATATATAATATATATATATATATATATAATTTTCAAAAAACAATAATTTAAAGAAGATGAAAGTTAACAAAACAATACAAAAACGTCAAAAAAAAAAAAACCCTGGGTTCAAATCTTTGTGTACTCCACAATTGGGTGAGAAGATGGAAATGTGAAGATGTAGTCCTACCAACTTTATATAAATATATAATATAATAATTATAGTTTTTTACAAATATTTTTTTAACATTTTTATGTCATTTTTTCCTCATGTTTTTTATTTTTTTTTATGTTAATTACTTGCATTATTTTTTTAAAACTTTTGTGATTTTTTTTAATGTTCGGTTTTCTTTTGTATTCATTTTATCTATTTATCTTATTATTTTATTTTGTTATTATTATTTTTCTGCAAAGTTCATACCGATGCTCGACTAGCAACCCAATCCCATTATGTGCAATTTGATAGTTGATTTTAAAGTTTTCATTATAATGAATCGAGTCTGCCCCCATAATGTATCAATTTCATTGTTGGTCTTTAAGTTTTCATTACAATGGTTCGAGTTCACCTACACTACGTGTCAATTTGGTGGTCGATTTTTAAATTTTTATTACAATGTATCAAATTGTCTTCGGCTAAGATTTTAAAACTACTCTACATTTAGCATTTACAAAAGAAATTACTCTTGGTATAATGACTCTTTCATTCAAGTGTTCATTTTTAAAGTGTTTTTAGTCATAAATGTTTTCCATAATGTCATGCTTGAAATATTTTGAAAACTTAAGGTTTTTTTTAGTCATAATCTTTGGTTTTAATTCCATGGTTGAAAATTTGTCAAGATTTTAATGTTTTTCTAAGTCATGATATTTTATCTTTAATGTTATGGTTGAAAAGAGTTATAACTATTTTGCTTTAGTACTATGACTAAAAATTGTTGGAATTTTAAGTTTTTTCAAAGATGTAATATTTTATAATTAATGTCACGCCTAAAAATTGTTGAAATTTTAAGGCTTTTCAAAGACGTGATATTTTATCTTTAATGCTATGCTTGAAGACCATTGGAACTTTAAAGTTTTTCTGAGTCATCAAATTTTATCTTTAACGCCATTATTAAAAAATGTTGAAAAATTAACAAACAAACAAAAAAACTTTATTCCAGCGTCAACACTTTTCGTTTTTAGGGTGACTTTTGCACACACAAAAATTGGTTTTTACTATCATTTTTAAAAAATGCTGATAATTTACCCTGAAAAATAAAAGAAAAAAATGTTATTCCATCATCAACACTTTTCATTTTCAGCTTGTTTTTTCATGTTTTTTTGCTAGAGTTCTCGTTTGATCGATAACTTTGTTTGATATACACATACATACATATGCACATTTTCTTCAACCAACAAATAAATATATCGTTTATGAAGCTTTATAAACACAACTCAATAAAGTATTTACAATAATACACACATGCACATTTTCTCTAACCAACAAATAAAAGGATGTGATGCCCACATTAGCAACAAGGGAATCCAAAGGCTCACACCTCCACCCGTAAAGTAGTATTAGGGATTCACCTCCTTCCCAGGAAGTCCAAATTCCACTGCTAAGATCCAAGCCCACATCTAATGTCCAGCGCTACAATCCTTGTGCTACTTATTCTCTTAGTGAACAATTACCGACTCATTGTTCTAGGGAACACTCCCAATGTGATTCTGATTCCATCTAGCAATTCTAATGACCAAAAAAATTAATTCCCCAACCTTCCCTTTTTTGCTTCCCAATCCCTCGAGAAATCCGATCACCCCCTTCTTTTTAGCCACTCACCTTCCAAGTTCCCCGGAATCCCCTTCTCGGGCGATCCACCACTTGGTAAGGTTTCCTCCCATGGGAAGGTCCAAAAACCAAGGCATATCCCTGCCTCAAAACCATCATACAGACCATAGCATGTTCATGGAAATCAATGAACAGTATTAGGTACCAATGTCCCACAATGGCCCTGGTCCTTAATGCTTTTTCGTCATGTTGTTGCATGTTCCAATTCCTTTTACCACTGTTGTTAACACTCTTGTAGCCAATTTTGATCACCCAAAACAGGCATTTTCCATGTTTCATGTACCAAGCACATAATTTCCATTATACTCAAGAGGAATTGAAATACATTCAAATCATGCCTCAGTGATAGCTCGTTAGTAAGGTACACTTGAAATTATGTTTACTTCCTGTAATAGCAAGTCAAATTAGCTCTTTGATCAAATCATCATGTACGAAAATATCACCTCTGGTTAGCTCAAACTCAACCATCATAAATCAAAATCATAGACTATGTGTATAATCAAAACTGAAATAAAAATATTGATACTTATATTTCAATCAGTTCTTTTTTTTTGCCTTTGTTCTACGTCTTTACATACACACATTGAATCGTTTGCCAAACTCAAAAGGCACCTAGTTCCTTCTCTTCCCTTGACCATGTACATACACTAGATCGGTTTCCAACACGACAAGCACGTAGTTCCTTCTCTTCAATATGCAGTATCAGCAACAAGGGCATCCAAAGGATATATCGCCTCTACCCTCAATATCAACAACTAAAGATTGGTCTCATCCCAAGTTGTCCAGGGCTCCCGGGACTACTATCTCACCCACAAGCTCCAAGGCACCCAAACTATTACAGGGATCCAACCCACAGCCTCCAGGGAATCCAAGTTGTTATAGGGCTTTAGCCCAGAGTCTCTAGAGATCCAAAGAACCAATCCCCAACATGCACACATACAGACAGTGTACCACAACACATACACCCACACACTGTGTATAACATAAAACATACACTTACGGTGTACAACACAATACATACACCCACACATTGTGTACCACACAATACATATACATACACATGGTGTACAACAAAATACATACACCCACACATTTTGTACCACACAACACATATACATACACATAGTACAACATAATGAATACACGGGTCATGATACAGTGACTGCAAAATACTCATGACATGGTACCACATGTACATAACACAACATGTACAACATATACGCAACAATAGTGTTGCACATCCAGAGACCACACTGTCTCTACCAAGCATTCTTTCCACTAGTGTCTTTCCCATGCCTTACTACGTGCATCCACAACCCAAGTCTCAGGTTTGTTGCCCTTTCAACTATCCATGCTTGTCCAAACATGCCGCAGATCGCATCATTTTCATTTCATTGGTGTATCCTTCAACATTTATTTTCCATACATAAACATAGGCATAGTTACCAACACATAATATCAAAATCATATGCATATGATACTAACCTCAAATAGCTTCCAAGGACACTTTGTCCACTTGATTCATCATAAACTAAGAACCTTTCATGTCATTCACCTGCATAAAACAATCATTCTTCCACAAGAATGATCCTTGATGATCCTGTCAAACAATGGCATATATATCTATATCTATATATATATATATATATATATATATATAGAGAGAGAGAGAGAGAGAGAGAGAGAGAGATTAGCATAATCATGATCACAACACAATTACCAGTGTTCATAGGGTCAAGGTTAAGAGAACTCCCTTTATATGTGCAACATGCACAACATTAAGAACAACAGTTCCCAACATGGTGAAGGCAATTGAGGCCTCAAATCCATTTACTTTACCTTTCCTGTCACCTTTCTCATGATTGCCTTGCCACTGTCCATTTATCCCATTGGACCCAACCTACCCAACTGATTGTTATGTTCTTTCCTTCAACTGCCCCTTATTCATGCATCGTGCTTCATCTGGGTCTTATATTACCTATTAGGTTTCATTTAGCTCTCACCGAGCGTCATTAATTTTCCTCTTTCCCAAGACCCTCAAAACATAGAAGGAAAGAACAAGAAGCAAACAAGAAGAAAACCACGAAAAAGCAATAACAATACAACACCACAAACAAAGTGGCATGGCCATGCACCAAACACAATAAAAAATGCAAATCAAACACAAACAAATCACAAAAAAATGAAAGCACAAAACTTTCGACAGACACCATGACTCATTCCCCATGTTTTCTCGGTGCTTCCAAGGGAAATCTCAATGTGAGCCTTCTTTAAGCTTTCATGGAAGTTTCTTTTGTCATGAAATTCCTTGCATCATACTGCCATAAACACATAATTATTAGTGCATAAATAAGTATAACAATAAACTAGTTAACTTGCCCTGTTGTACCCAACACATTGCCTTGCAACTAAATGCTTGCACATATCACCTCTCAAGGGATTCCAATTCCCTTGATGAATATGGTTGTAACTAGAAACCAAATATCAGTCATGCAACTTACCAATCATATTCCATGTAGCTTCCTCTACCCCAAAGTGCTTCCACACACTTTAACTTGCTTTATAGCTCGTTCCCTGAACATGAGTTCCTTCTGCTGCAAGATGCATTAAGGTTCCACTTGGAACTCTCCCTCTAGTTCCATTTCCACCTCAATGATGGATGATTTTTGAGTTTCCTTCCTATTATCCAATGTTTCATAGATGTGGGGAATGTGTCAACCTACATCCCCAACTATCCAAACCTCTTACACATCGTAGATTTGAGGTTTGTCACAATCCCACTGCGCCACTCTGATACAAAAGGAAATACTTCCTCCAATGATGTCCATCACAAGTTTAACACCACAATGGTTATTTTCCATTTCCTTTACTATGCTGCTCCATAGGCTGAGACCCATGTCCTCTCTCAGCTGCATTGAATTTCTTATAAGGCATTACATCTTCCTTGTCACCTATATCCTGAGATATTCCTTAAGGGTCTTTCAAACTCATCCCATGCAACCAAGCTTCTGTATCTTTTGACTTAGTCAACTCACCATCAAAAGTAGGAGGCTTGAATTTTTTTAACTCTTCTATCAAACATTGCTTCTCACTCCTCCCATACGAATGATGGCGGTGATGGAAATGATGTCTCTCGAAAGAAAAACTAGAGTAGAATCCATAAGCACTACCCCTATTTTCAAGTGTATCTAAATATTTTCCACCTATGACTGTATAATATTTGTCCAACCTATGTCCTCTAATATACCTTTTACCATATTCCCCATTAGTCTTCTCCTACTTTCCATAATTAATCGCCATCTATCCCTACTTTTGAAAATGTGCAAGGATCTAAAGAATTCACTACATTAACCTTATCTTGTTTTTCCTAACCTTTGGAAAGTATTTCTTGTGCTTCAATAAACCACTCATTGTCTGACTTGCAACTCACAATTTTAGCCTTACAACTTCTCTTTGTATGTTCCAAACCAGGAGAATATCCCTCTCCTTGCTACTCAACTGATCTCTCCCATCCTACCAATGTCTCTTCAATCTTATACAGAGAGTTGAATGAACGGTGCTCAACTATTGTACTCTTCATCCCTATCTTCTATTGTCCTGCAACATACCATGTTAGATAAACAAAATAAATACATAATCAAAATCATACCTCAGTGTATTTAAAGGGAGGTATCTTGTATGCACAACCAATCCATATTAGCATCATATAGATACATAATCACATCAACATATCAACATCACGCATGATAACACAAAATTGCAATAATGACCAGCACAATGCATGCATAGTAGACACATACATTTAACATGTATGCATAACAATATGTGTTTAGCCCATCCAGTCCAAGCATTTGAAACTGGAAGATTTGATATCACCCAAAGAGAACGGAATCAACTCTAATACCAGTATATAACTACCCCCTCCTACATTTACCCACTTTGACAAGCTCTCTAGGGTAAATATGAGTTGAGTGTCACTATGATATGACCCGACCTCCAAGTTCCAATTATGAAAGTGGGGCCTATAAACTGGAAGTAAAGTAACATCCCTCAAACACTACATATCACTTAGGAACCTACTAACCACCCTAGGTGATCAATCCCTGAGCTGTGTAGGTTTTAACCCTGTATAGAAATTACCTGCATACAAATTCTAAAAGTAGAAAATAAACAATGGAGAGAGCATAAAACATAAAATAGATATACATAGATATTTTCCCCTAGATCCCAAAACTGGGACTACCAAGTTGATTTTTCATTATGTTACTTTCAACGTTAAAATGCATATATATACATGTCGAAGCATTCGTAAACCTGAATCCATTAACCCTGGATTAGAACATAATCATAGTTCCCTTGACCGGATCTACAAAATACCATGGACAGTAAACCATCATGCCCAAAACCATATGTGAAATCCATGCACAAAACCACAAGGGGCGCTGCCTCAGACCCTTTGACCCCCCGGTAGCACCCAACCTAAAGTACAAGGGGGGCTACTGCCCCCCTGTAACTCCCCCACACGTGGGGTAGTCGTGGAAAGAATAAAACACAACCCAACAAGCTAGAACCCTTTTTCACTCCCTAACCGCACCCATAACACTGCATTCATGTGGTTGGGAGGCTATAACTGCACCCACAAGCCTGTCTCTATGCAATTATGACCCAAAATCCCCTATTTTGTGTGTGTGGTTGCGAGATTTATGCCAATTTTTCAAGCTATCCTCCCTACCAATGCCGAGAACTGCTTGTAACTCTCCAAAATCATGGAAATGATGATAACAATGCTAAAAAATCAAAGATTGAGCAATATCTTGACCAATACATGCCTAATGTAAGATAGACATTTTGTCAAACTGATAGTAAACATAAAAGCTACATGTCATGAATGCATATCTGATAATAAACTTTTGAACTTCGTCTGAGAATCACCAATAAGGCTCAATGCCCTCTCAAGCTAGCTGCAACAACACTTATTATCCCATGCATACATCAACCATCTAGTAACTTATCAAATCATGAACCAGAGCCATAACTAGAGCACATCATAAAGTCATGCAAATAACCAACATATAATTAGAATAGGAACTATGACAAATTATCCATAAGATCGCCATAATAACTAGTACAAGTGCTCATAGATCACAATAGAAAAATATCTCATATTAACATATGAAAATTCCAACCAAATCAGGGAGTTCCATGTACCACCTTCCATTTATTAGGTTGAACCACATCTCTCTTTCAACCAATCACCCCCACACCATATTCCAAGCACAAATGTGGGATCATAAGGGTTAAAAAAATAAAACCAACCAAGGTTTCAAAGGCCAAACCACCTCAACCCTCAAGCACATTGATCTCACCTATACAGTCCATAAATCACTAACATCAACCAGATTGGTCTCTACCCAAGTTGTCAAGGGCTTTGAGAACTAGTAACTCAACCCACAACCTCCATGGAACACAAGTTGTTTCAGGGCTCCAAAGAATTTGTGCCCCAATCCACAGCCATAGGAAACATGAGAACCAATGAGAAAAGCAAATGGGGAACCCACTACATAATGGATATTCAAGAAATGGCAAGGCGAGGTTGAAACCACTGACAATCCAAGCAAATCTCCATGCCAATGACAACACATAACCAAGGAACCACATGCATATACCATGCATCCAAAAACCAACAAGGAGATCACACATGCAACATGTTACTTGTGAAGTAATCATGTTGTAGTTGTTGATCCAACTATCTCCTTGCTCTTCCTTGATTTCCTTTGCTTGTCCTCTCCAAATCCAAGTGAATGCTAGAGTGCTCCAAGAATACTCTAAGTGTTCAAGAGTGTAAGATATCCAAATGCTAAACTTACAAAATTCGAACCCAAAAAGTTATGAAATATTTCTCTCGTGCATTTTTATTATTGATGTCTCATTTTCCTTCATTTTTTCTCTAATTTCCCTTGCATGCAAATTTGTGTCTCTTGACCTTCATTTTCTCCTATTTTCCTTTATTTTTATAATTAAATGTCATTTTCTTGCCTATTTTCCTTTGTCAATTTCCATAGCCATTAATAAACCACAAGTGATGCCCATTATAATGTTTTCCCATCATTCAGCTTGGAATATGTGTCCCATGACCTTGGTCTTATTTTATTTACATGGAAAATCAACAAGGGGTTATTACAGAAAGTTTTTTATTTGACTAAAGTGACAACATGATTGTTCATGAGAGAAGAAGATATCTGACCTATGAACTGATGGAGCCTATCTTGGTAACTATAGAGAGGAACATAGTTTCCAATACCCTAGAAAATCCAGTGGCCATAGCCTCAACATGAACAACTTTCTCTTCAACCACAAAAGTAAACGTCAAACATCTAATGGAAAAAGTTAAGGAATTGGAAAAGAGACTAAATAAGGCACATCGAGAAAATGAAAGGACCCACAAAGAAAATCAAGCCCTATTACCAACAAGCTCTTATAACAAGGATTACCAGGATGCAACACTGGAAGCATTTAGATCTTTAGAAGACATTCTAAATCAATTGTACCAAGAACTTGGGAAACTTCAAAAGATATTTATCATGCTTATATCAACCCAAAATGTAGTGAAATTAAAAGGTGTGTAATTAAACGAAACCTTAACAACCATTGATTTAATCCATGAATGGAGTAAAACATACATGGATTCACCTGACATGTTGTCGAGGAAATATGAACTAGGTAGAGAAAGAGATAAAATCAAAGTCATGCTTGACATAATATCTCAAGAGAAGCTCGAAAGGATGTGGAAAGAACTCTTTGTGCATATCAACAACATTGTAGCATGATGGAGAGGTTGAACAAAACCCATATATTAGTCTCCATTAGAGCACACAGAGAAGTGAGGCCAAAACAAGTAATGGAATGTGAAATATAGGAGATGATACATGCACAAAGACTAGAAATCAAAGAAAAGGACACGAAAGAAATTAAGGAAGTATTGGAACAACACCTGGTGGAGCCCACCAGATTGCACACAATGCTCACATCATTTTTCCATAGTGTATAGGTTGATCTAAAGATAGTGGTACCCAGTACCTACGATTATGACGCTATCAATGAGAGGCTAATTTCAAAGAATAGGTTGTCTATTGCAGTTGATTACAAGGCTTGGCACACCCATGTGACCCAAGGGTTACAAGTTCAAGTCCAAGCCTTGTTTATTTAGGAATTAATTTCATAATAGATGTTTATTTTATTCATTTTGAATTTAAATGCAATTATGTAAAATTAAATAGAAAATAAAGTCAATTAGAAATTAGACATGAGGGTAGGTGAACAGTGATGGAAGGTGAAAAGTCACCTCATTTTATATAAATATGCCTACTAGGTTAGGGGTAAAATACTTTTAGCTTTTGGACTCTTAGAGAATCCTTGAAAGGGGAAAAGGTTGTAACTACCGTGAAGATCAAGTTCCAACTTTTTCATTCTCCTTATTGAGTTTCTTGGTGATACTATGTGATTTTTCATTGAAGGTTCAACATTAATACTCAGAAGCCCACTTCTATAGGTTAATGAACTACTTTGTTAACTGAAAACTTTCATCTTTCAAAGAACTCTTTGTGGATTATTACATTCTTTAATGCTGGTTGTTTGTTGCAAAATACTTTACAAATAATATCCAATATATTTTTGTCCCCGTGTATCTTAATTAAGACTACTATCATTCTTTCTTTGAGGTTCATGTTCATTTAAAAATCTGTTGTAACATTCTTTGTATTATTCACTTAAGGTATTTCCATAAATTTTATTTCACTTGCATTACATCAAGGGCTTTATTTGTGTTTCCCTTTCTTATCTCATCCGTCCAAAATATGACTTTCACACAACATAAGATGGCATCCGGGCCAACAATCCGAATGGGACTCTTATCCAAAATGGTGTGAAGTTTAATTAAGACATTATATTGGAGAGATCCCCTTAAGACTGTAAGGTGCATTCAAACATGTCAATAAAGTATAAGCCACAATGAAAAGCACTCTTCCTCTTTTCCTTTCCCTTTTTTTAATATACAAGAAACAAATCAATGATACTTTCCCTACATAAAAATGAGCAATAGAATTATTACAAGAAGGATTTCCCATGAATCTAATGGCCATCCACTCTATGAAGAGTGAAATAATACAAATAAATGTGGAAGAAAGAAACAATTATTTAAAATCCAACTAAAACAAGAGCGAGATATGTAGATTTATACCTTTGCTATTAATCGAAAATAATCCTACCAACATATATCTATGAGGAATCCATGTATCTGTTTTCAAAGACAACATCTAGGTGGGTAACTCGAAGCAAGAAAGAAAAGAGTGGGGGTGAAGTTAAGAATGGAGAAAGGAATTGTATGTATAGATATGGAAGGAAATACTACAAAATACTTAGGATATAATGCTATCCCTCCATGCAACCCTTGTGGCTCCATTTTTTTTCCTTTGTTTCTCCTTGTCGCTATGTCCAACTAACTACAATTTGCTCCTTATGTTAGTCAAACCTCCCTCTACACAAGGTTCGAACCCATCTCTAATTATAACAATTTTTTTTTAGACAAGCACATGTATCTTATAAGTGGTTGAAGATTTTTTTAGGTAATCACAACATAACTCATGAAACCATTTCAATGTCTCATTTTTTTTCAAGAACATAAGAGAAGGGAGTTCGATAGATTTTGGAAATAATATTGATGGTGATTTCTTCGAACAATAGATCAAACAATCATATCTGAGTGGCCAACATACTTTACCTTCAACTTTAAAAATATTTGGCTTTGAAAGATGACGTTATCATATCTTATCCACATAGAGCATGGTTGTATTCCCTACAACAAATATCTATAGTAGGATGGCCTTTGTGATTTAATCGTTCACAATTTTCATCATCCCTACGGCTAAAACTTTGATATCTTATGGAAACCAATAACATGAAATATCCAAACACACAAGAAGAAATATTGATTAGATTTGATATATCTCTCAACACACAATAGGGTCACATATTTATGGTAATAGGATCGTTACAATAGATAACCATAACAACTAATTATGATTGGAAAGATAATGACACCTAAATGATTGTTACTCACACTTATTGGAAACAACACTCTGTAGAAGAATGCATTGGAACAATATATTTTTCCCATTAACACCAACATGCACAATGTCCTTAAGAATTTTGTCTATTTTAAATCTACCTAAATCATCAAAAAATTTGATTAAAATTTTAGATGAATAAAAGATGATGAAAATTCCAAGAAACTATGCTATAAAATTAAATCACTCTTTTA
>APFE030271149.1:59375-77165 GCA_000404065.3 Pinus taeda | reverse complement strand
GAGTTTTTTTTTTTTAAATGCAACCTAGCCATGACTGTAATTTATACGGAATGATATTGACAAAATATTGATTGAACGCCTATTATTCATATGCATCAATTCGACGGTTTGCTTAATATTTTAAGGCATAGAGTGACAGATAGATCTTCATGCATGTCAGATGTATATTCATGTTATACTAGACGGATTTGCTTGATTCAAAAATTAAAAGCATTAATTTTACTATAAATATATTTTGTCAATAAAAAATAGCAAGGACTCATTTTGTGATCTTTCTGAAAGCAAGTAGGAGAAGGTAGTGTTCAAATGTCAGGGAGGCAACGGAAAGTAATAGCCGTAGCTAGAGTGATGTTGAAAATCCCTTCCATTCTACTTTTAAATGAGACCACTAGTGCTCCAGAGACAAAAACATTAGAAGATTGTTTAAGATGCATTCGGTAAGGCTTCTATTGGGATTATTATAGTGGTTGTGGCTCATCGTCTTTCCACTATTCAAGGAGCTCATAAAATTATGGTGATGCAAAATGGTGAAGTCATCAAATTCAGTGAGTACAAAGAACTCATAAAGAACCCAAAAGGGGCATATACAACTTTGCTACAAATACAACATAAGGCCTCATTAGATGATACTATTGCTCTTAACACTACATCAAATGATTTAATTCCATCTAGAATAACTAGCCCAAGCTTCAAAAGAAAATTACCAGCTAAATCAAATTAGTTTGATTGTTGCTTATCCGACTTGGAACAAGAAGAAGTGAAAGTTGATGTTGAGTCCAAATGTTCCTTTTTTCGGTTGCTTGCAATAAATGCTCCAGAGTGGAAGCATACTCTCAAGGGATATGTAGGTGCCTTTGGATATGCAAAAACTCAAATAGCATATTCTGACACTATGGCAAGCATGATTTCTACGCTCTTTCTAAAATACAGAGACGAGATCAAATCTAAAGTTAAAATTTATTACACTTTTTGTATATCACTCGTAGTGCATGTATTTGTATTGAATTTGGTTCAATTTTATAATACATTAAAATTCAATAGTGGTGGATGAATTTCTAGAAAATTCTTTCAAAATTTGTTATATTTGAAGTTGGTTGGCTTGATTTCGACCAAAATTCTAATGGAGCTATTTGTTCAAAGTTTGCGAAGAAAGCTAATGTGGTAAGTACCCAATTCAAGTTCTATTATATTTATTATCAATCATTTAACATATTTAAAGCCCTACATATATGCAACAAATATGTTTATTGTCCCTTTAACATGATTACGATGTATATATATGTAGGTAAAATCCTTGGTAGGAGATCATGTTTCTTGTGTAATGGACTATCTCTTTAAAGTATAATCAAGACTCTGGGGATGTTGATAGCGTGGAGAATTTCTATTGTGTTTATCACTATGTAGCCATTGATGGTGCTTTGTTTCTATTCACGAAACATCCTTCTTATAAGTGTTTCAACTAAATCTATTAGAGCACAAAACCAAATGACCTTAGAATGTGTCATGCATCATAGAACCATAATGAATTTTTACTTTAAAGAGAAAATAAACTAAGTTTTTTCAAATATGTTATTGGCCTTTTGAGTTTTGGTACTTTGGTAGGCTTATAGCCCATGGAGTTGTCGATTTATGTGTTTTCTTATTGAACCATTTCATTTATTGAAGATTGGGTCATATGATAGTTGATGCTAGAAGTGTGAATTTCGACTTGGCCAAAGGGTTTGATGTTTTCATGTCCATGTTTGAAATTTTGGACAAAATTAGCCTTATAAATCTAGAGGAACATGACAAGTTTAACCCTGAGAAACTACAAGGCTTTGTAGCCTTGAATAGTGTGGATTTCACTTATCCAACTTGTTTAAATACCGTGATTTTGAGAAATTTAAACCTTAGAATCTATGCAAGGAGCAACGTGGCACTAGCTGGAAAGAGCGGGTGTGGTAAGTCCACCATCATCAAAATAATAGAGAGGTTCTATGATCCAATGAAATGGATAATACTCATAGATATCAAAGACTTAACAAGCTTCACTTTGCGGTCCTTGAGACAACACATAACTCTTGTAGGGCAAAAGCCAACTTTTTTTGCTAGAAGCATCCAAATGAATATAGTGTATGGTATGGAGAATGAAACTAAGATGGAGATAATAGAGGTCTCCAAGGCTACTAATGCCCATGAATTCATTTCGTAAATTTTCTAAAATAAATATTTAACTACAATTACTTTGTAAGCTTGTGAATTAAGTGTTATTAATTAATGATGTGCATTATGAATATATATTGAAGGTGCTTAAAGGATGGATACGAAACAAAAGCAAGGAATAGGGGGTTGGTCTATTGGTGCATAATATTTTTATGTATTTTTTGTATTTAGTCACACTTAGTTGTACTTCAGCAAGACTAGTGGAGTGGAATCATGCATGCATGAGTTTTACTTCTCTTCACTATGAGTGGAGACATGCATGAGACATGAAATAGTTAACTCATGATTACATGTTGATTCTCTAGTTGACTAGGACTAGGTATTAGTTCACTTCAGTACAATTTCACTTATACATGTTGATTCTCTAGTTATCTTTGGGATTCTACTAGTTCAGTTGATTAGTTAACTAGTTAACTAGTTTACTTAACTAATTAACTAGTTTACTCAACTAGTTAACTAGGCCTATACTTGAGAGATGTTATCCATGCACTATGACACTCGACCAAGATTCATATCCTCATGGAGGCTATATCCAAAAATCAATTATAATACAATGATATTTAGCCTCCATGACGACATGCACCTTGGTCAGGTGTCATATTGCATGGATAACATCTCTCAAGAATAGGCCTAGTTAACTAGTTAAGTAAATTATTTAACTATTCAACTGAACTAGTAGAATCCCAAAGACAACTAGAGGATCAACATGAATAAGTGGAACTGTATCGAATTCAACTAACACCTAATCCTAGTTAACTATAGAATTACATGCAAACAACAATTAACTATTTCATGGCTAATGCATAACTTCACTCATAGTGTGACTCCACCCATAGTGAAGAGAAGTAAAAATCATGCATGCATGACTCCACTCCACTAGTATGGATGAAGTACAACTAATTGTGACTAAATAGGTAAAGTACATAGATATTTTATGCACCAAAAGACCAAGCCCATGTTCCCTGCATTCATTTTGTATCTACCCTTTAAGCACCTGCAATATATATTCACAATGCACACCATTCATTAATAACACTTAGTTCACAAGATTATAGATTAATTGTAGTTAAATATTTATTTCAGTAAACTTATAATATGAATTCATGGGCATTGGCAACCTTGGAAACCTCTATTATCTCCATCTTTGTTGCATTATATTTACCATAAACAATATTCTTCTGGATGCTTCCAACCAAAAAAGTTGTCTCCTTCCTTACAAGATTTATGTGTTGTCTCAAAGACCACAAAGTGAAGCTCCTTAAGTATTTGATATTCATCCCTTTCATCGGATCATAGAATCTCTCTATTAGTTCGATGATGGTGGAATTAACACACCCACTCTTTTCAACACTTAATTTGAAATCTTATAGAGTAATTGTAGTTAAATATTTATTTTAGTAAACTTACGCAATGCATTCATGTGCATTGGCAGCCTTGGAAACCTATATTATCTACTCCTTAATTGCATTCTCTTTACCATACACAATATTCTTTTGGATGCTTCCAGTGAAATTAATTGGCTCCTTCCCTACAAGAGTTATGCGTTGTCTCAAGTACCACAAAGTGAAATTCCTTAAGTCTTTGATATATATGAGTATTATCACTTTCATTGGGTCATAGAATATCTCTATTAGTTCGATGATGGTTGACTTACCACACCCACTCTTTCCAACACTTAATTCACAAACTTATAAAGTAATTGTAGTTAAATATTTCTTTTAGTAAACTTATGAAATGAATTCATGGACATTGGCAACCTTGGAAACCTCTATTATCTCCTCCTTAGTTGCATTCTCTTTACCATACACAATATTCTTCTAGATGCTTCCAGTGAAAAAAATTGGCTCCTACCCTACAGGAGCTATGTGTTGTCTCAAGGACCGCAAAGTGAAGCTCCTTAAGTCTTTGATATCTATGGGTATTATCCCTTTCATTGGATCATAGAATATCTCTATTATTTCAATGATGGTGGGCTTACCACACCTTCTCTTTCCGATAATAAAAAATAAAACAAATAAATAAATAATTACATATTATTTGTGCAATGATTCACTAAAAAAACATGAGTAGCCAACAACCCAAAAAATCCATGAAGCGACATGAACCAATCTATAAACTACAAAAAACATTAAAGAAACAAGCTAACAACATATATACACAATTTTATTTGAACTTAATACATTTACAAATTTTAATTGTTTCAGAATATGCAATTGGATTTCCCATTAAAAAAAAAACAATATAAATATAATTTTTTTTATACAAGTAATGCATTCATACAATAAAACTTAAGGGTAGTTCAATTGGTAAAGTCCCAATCATTAAAGTAATGTCTATTGAGAGTCATTAGAATATATATATATATATTATATATTAATATTATATATATATATATATATATACTATAATATATATATAATATATATATATATTATAAATAATAAATATATTGTTATTCAATAAGGTGATGTTGGACACCCATGAGTTGTAGACTAGTTGGTTTGTGTGGAGTTTAGTCCCCTCTAGGTCACGTGTTCAAATCTCATGGAGAGGGTTTGAGCCTTGCAAAATCTTGGTGATAAGCATCCCATTGTGGGTGGATCGGTATTCTTTCATCCAGTAAATGGGCTAGCCCCAGGCTTGATTGTGCCTCGCACAATCTTGGTGATAAGCATCCCATTGTGGGTGGATTGGTCATCTTCCATCCAATAAATGGGCTAGCCCTAGGCTTGATTGTGCCTCGCACAATCTTGGTGATAAGTGTCCCATTGTGAGTGTATCAGTCTTCTTCCATCCAATAAAAAGGCTAGTCCTTTCTTAGGCTCAAATTAGCCAAAATAGAATAAGAAGGTGCTCTACATTTTTTAACAATAAATAAACACGAGTGCAAGATCACTAAAATATTAAAATTTTTCCAATACAACTTCCTTGCAACATATAAATTAATTTAACAATAATCTTTATTAGTGAAATTTAAGGGCTTAGTAGTCTCACTCTTAAAAAAACCCATTATAAAAGAAATGCAACTTTAGCTAGAATTGTTTTTTTTGTATTAGTTTTGTGTGTGTGTGTGTATATATATATATATATATTGATGGTAAATGAGAATATTTGTATTAATTGAAAAATTTGTGCCCAAATCACAAATATACATTGGGAGCTACATTATGATTTTATTTCATCTTCAATGTCATCTATAGACTCCTGAACCAAAATTATCCTCCGAAGAGAAATACAATTGATACTAAGCATGTAGGAGTTTTTGGAGGCGAATACCTTCCAATAGAGCCCCAAAGTTAAACAATACTTACAATACAGCCTACTTTAGAATATAATCCTTGATTACAACACATTTCTTTGGATCCATTGTGTTTTGCAACCAACTCACAAAACAGAAGAAAAGATAGATCAACAACTTAAAAATTATCTTCTTCGAGGGGGAAACCTCCTTTACATTACATAAATGAACAATTATTGGATGATACAATTGATAAGACCTCCTTGGTATATATAGGAGTCTAAGGGGTCACAATATAGTCAGAGCCTACATAACAATAATAATGTAAGGGCACAACAATAACAATAGTGAGCTTTTATGGGGCACAACAATAACATCATGGGGGATACATGGGCACAGTAATAACAATAGGGGGCTACACTAACAATAACAATAAGGGGGATACACTAGTATTATAGGGACCTAACATGCCCCTGTCCTTCAAAGAAGTATTGTTCTCAATGCTTGAGTAGTTTCAGATGCTTTTTGTATAAAATTCTCATCCTCCCATGTGAAATCTTCAACGGTTAAGTCCTTCCTTTTAATGAGATATTGTAAAATTAATCGATTCCATAGTTGTGGGATTCTTGTTTCCATGATTGCTTTGGGCTCAAATATGATTTTTCCTTCTTCATCAAGTTTTGGTAATACTGTTTGAACTGGTAGCTTGTCACCAATAACCTTCTTTAAGCATGAAACATGGAAAACTAGGTGTACTCAAGAAGACGTAGGAATCTCCAATTTATATGCCATAGTACCAATCTTTTGCAACTCCTTGTAAGAAAAATAGTACATGGGTGATAATTTATTATCCTTATTAACTTAGTTGAGATACATTTGTTTGTATGGTTGTAGCAATAAAAATAACCAATCGCCTACATCAAAACTTCTTTCATTGCGATGTTGATATGCATGTTGTTTCATTTGATTATGTGTTAGAGTGGGGTTATCCTTTAAGAGTTGGAGAACTTGTTGTTGATGCTCGATGTGATCTTCCACTACTTGAACCTTAGAATTTTCTCTTAAACATGATGTGGTGGATGGTGGATGATATTCATAAAGTGCCATAAATGGGGTCATTTTTGCTACAGTATGGAAGGAAGTGTTATACCACCATTCAGCTAGAGGTAACCACTTGACCCATTGTGTTTGTTTATCAAATACAAAGCAACGAATATATCCTTCTAAACATTTTTTCACTATCTCAGTTTGCCCATCAGATTGAGGATGATAAGATGAGCTATGAGCTAATTGAGTACCAAGACAAGAAAATAATTCCATTGAAAATTTTCCAATGAAAATGGGATCTTTGTCACTTACAATAATCTTTTTTTTTTTCCATGTAGATTTTGAATTATTTCCATAAATTCAGTAGCAACTATAGTGGCTTTAAAGGGATGAGATAATGCACAAAAGTGTGCATACTTGGTAAGTCTATCAACTACCACCATGATGACATTATTTCCTTCAGATTGGGTAAAACTATGATAAAATCCATTGATACCTCCTCCCAACGCTAACTTGGAATGGCTAAAGGTTGTAACAGACCCGGGGTCTTAATTGTCTCAATTTTATTTTGTTGGAAAACCAAACATTCTCCCAGAAACTTTTGAATATAAGATTTAAGGCCATCCCAAAAAAATTCCTTCTTAACCCTATGGTAACCTTTTAAAAATCTTGAGTGCCCTCCTAAGGGGGAGGTTTCCAATTCCAAAAGAATATTTTGCTTGAGTTTGGAATTCTTACAAAGATATAAGTGATCTTTGTACCATAATGAATCATTTTTCCAGCTAAATGTATCAGATGTCTTGGGATTTTGCTACAACTTTTGAATGAGTGTCCACACATCTTCGTCATTCTTCCATTCATCCCTTCCTTCAGTTATCCAATCAGGTTGGATAATAGAAATGGCACATAGAAATGCTTCCACATCCTCATCCTTTCTTGAAACTGCATCTGCAACAATATTTTGCTTCCCCTTTTTGTATATGATTTCAAAGTCATAACCCAACATCTTTGTGACCTGTTTTTGATGCTCTTCTAAAGATAATATTTGTTCCAAAAAGTATTTAAGAATATCATGATATGTTTTTATCTTGAAGTGTCTTCCCATTAGGTAAGGTCGTCATTGCTTTAATGCATGTAGTATTGCCAACATTCCTTATCATAAATAGGTTTGTGTAAATAATTTCCTTTGATTGGACGACTTTCAAAAGCAATGGGTCTTCCTTCTTTCATTAAAACAACACCAATTCCATTTCTTGAGGCATCACATTCCACAGTAAAGGTTTTTGTTAATTTTGGCATAGCTAACACCGGTGCTTGGCACATTACCTCTTTAAGATGTTCAAAGGCCTTAATTGCTTCTGGAGTCCAAGAAAATGCATCTTTCTTCAGTAATGTTGTAAGAGGTGTTGTTATTCCCCCATAATTCTTAACAAACTTGCAACAATACCCTGACAACCCAAGAAATCCTCGAAGATGTTTTATGATTATGGGGATTTTCCATTCCTTAATGGTTGTAATTTTTTTAGGGTCTACCTTAACACCCCCATGAGATACAATATGACCCAAATATTCCACCTCTTGTACTCCAAAGAAACATTTGGAGGTTTTTGCATATAATTGTTTCCTCCAATATTTTGAGTACCCTGTCAACATGTTGAACATGATCCTTCCAAGACTTGTTGTAGATTAGTATATCATCAAAAATTGCTAACACAAATTTTCTAAGGAAGGATTTGAAAATGGAATTCATCAAACCTTCAAATGTGGAAGATGCATTAGTAAGGCTAAAAGGACCGATCAAAAATTCATAATGACCCTCATGAGTACTGAATGATGTTTTCAAAATGTCTTCAATCTTCATTCGAATTTGATGATATCCTGAATGAAGATCTAGCTTGGTGAACTAAATTGCTTCATGTAATTCATCCAACAATTCAGAAATGACATGATTGGGAAATTTATCTTTAATAGTAATATTGTTGAGCTCCCTATAATCCGGACACATACACCATGATCCATCCTTATTATGCACCAATACTACTGGAGTAGACAAAGAACTTTAACTAGGTTGAATTATACTGGCCTCTAGCATTTCTGCAACCATACGTTCAATTTCACTCTTTTGGGCATAGGGATATCTGTAAGGTATGATGTTTGGAGGAAAAATTCATGTAATCAAATGAATAACATGATCATGATGACGAATAGGTGAGGCCTTTGGGAGTCTCAAATACCTTGGAATGATTATCCAAGACTTTTTGGAGATCTAGAGAAATACATGATTTCAATGTTTGAACCTCTAGTGAGCATAATTGTGCAATTACGCCTCATTGTTATTTCTTCAGAAGCTTTGTCATGCCATTAGAGCTAATTATTTTTCCTAGTTTCCCTACGATACCCCTTAATTTAACTTTCTTTCCTTCCCAAAAGAATTTCAATAAAAGTTCTTGAAAATTAAATGCTATCACCCCCAAAGATTGTAACAATTGGACTCCTAGTACAACATCAGCGCCACCCAATGGAATGGAAAACATTGGACTATTAAATACATATTCCCCCATGGTTAGCTTGATATTATGGCACTTTCTAGAGAAATTTATAGTTCCTCCATTTGCAACCATCACTTGACACTTTGGTGCTAGATATAGAAAGTTGGTCAATTATGTTGAAAATGCAACAAGAAAATCCTAATTTAATTTTGTCCTTGAATTAAATTAGGAATAAAATTGCAATTCCACATCACATGAGATCTTGTATTAGTTAACTAAGTTAATTTGACTTATTTGGCTCAACTAATTTGAGTTGAGGGTCTAACTTGAGTCATGTAGAGTATCTCCTAAATTGTAGGAGCACTAGTTGAGTTTATTTTGAGTTGTAAATAATTAATTCAGTTTAACTGAGTTAAAGTTAGTTAAACTAGTTCCAACTGTTGGAGGAACTAGTGGGAGGTCTAGTAGTGTGGTGTTGCTTGCAGTGATAAACTAGTTAACTGATGATTCACTCATAAATAACTCATGCATGTCAGATTTGATACCTAGTTGAGATTGGAGTTCAGGGACAATGTACTATCAGTTGTATAATCATCTGAATTGTATAGGTAGTGCATGCAGTCAGAGGAAGGACTATAAGGATTATGCAATTCCAATTGAGGAATTTCCCTAATTAATAGGGGCTATTTCCCAAGGAAATAGTGCAAGGAAATAGGGACTTGGGCAAGCAGAAAATTGGTTAAGTATTAGCTTGGGCTTGTCTAGGAAGCAGTGAGACAGATAGAGATAGTGCACAGGTTGCTCGGGCTTGAGAAAATCATTGTAATATTCTCATATTTTCTTACTAATGAAATATACATATAGCAAGGGTTTTTAGTTGTGACTATGCCCAGGAAATCATTGTGTAATGTGTTGATTGAATTCTTTCTCTTATATGCTTCATGATTTTGCGATCGTTTAATTGTTTCCACTGATGAGTAGAGTAGATTCAAATGTTTTATTTTAGAAAATTACTTAAGAAGTTTGAATCTACGAGGAATTTCTACATGGTATTAGAGCATAAATCACTCTAGAAGAGGAGAATATGAGTTTGTCTTTTGTAGGTGAAATCAAATTTGCAGTATCATACTTCAGAGCCAGCAGGATGTTGTTCTACAGATTGGGACTCGAATATGCCCTAAGGTTAGTTTGAACTATATTACTTGGAAGGACGGGATGGAGGCAGTGTTGGAAGAAAATGGGCTTAAGGAATTCATAGACAAATATATTCCTAAGCCTCCAGCAATGTATGCTCAAGATCTGGCAAAGTGGAGAAAATGTGTTGCAAAGGCGAGAAGGATTGTCCTAGAAGGAGCTCGAGATCATATTTTCTCGAACCTCCATGGTGAGGAGACTCCATATGCAATGTGGAAGGCCTTAACAGACCTGTTTCAAAACAACAATGACCATAGGAAGCTGGCATTAAAGGACAAGCTCAGAAAAATCAATATGGAGAAGGGCGACACAGTACCAAAGTACTTGACCAAGTTCACCCAATGTCGGGATGAGCTTGGAAGTGTTGGTGCTACATTTGCTGAAGATGATATGGTCAGCCTAGCACTCATAGGCCTTCCCAAGAGCTGGAAAAGCTACTAGGATTCAGTAAATGGGAGGGAGAAGCTACCAGAGGGGGAGCATTTGTGGTTCGACTTGGTTCAAGAAGACATTCAAAGAACACTAGAGATGGATCCTCATCTAAGCATGAAGATGAGGAGAATTGTGCTTTAGTTGGAAAGGTGAAGAAAGGGAAAGGGAAGTCATCCCATTCCAAATCAAATTACAGGAAGGGTAGCAAGAATAAGGACTTGTCGAAGATTAAATTTTTTCACTGTCATGAGTTGGAACACTATGCCACGAAGTGTCCATGCAAGTAGGTTAGAAAGAATCCCTCAGGAGGAGCGACAGGTGAAGCTCTTGCTTCACAATTCGAGTTGGATTTCACCCTCATTGCTTGCATGGTGACATTGGTGATGGGTAGTGTGTGGTATATGGATAGAGGAGCCTCATTCTTTTTTACTGACAACAAAGAATTATTAAGTGACTTGGAGGAGAAGGACCTCCAAATGCACATCAAAATGGGAGATGAGAAGGTATAGTACGACCAACATTGATATTGTTACTTTTCAAAGGGAGTCTGGTTCTCCTCTCACATTAGAAGATGCCATGTATGTTACGAGTCTGAAGAAGAATTTTGCTTCAGTTGCTATGTTTGAGGACTATGACTACGTTGTGATATTTAGAAAAGGAAATTATTTCCTTTGTCACATAGCCTTGGTACAAGTGAAGCAGATCGGTGTTCGGGTGAAGAACCACTACAAATTAGATGTAGAAGACTATGTTGCCTTGAGCACAAAAACAGAGAAGGTGAAAAGCTGAGACATTAGTGAGTTGTGGCATAGAATATTGTGTCACTTGCACCACGGAGCTTTGAAGATCATGCAAAAGATTTATACAGGACTTTCCAAGGGTGCATTAGAGCAGAGAGATACATGCAAAGGGTCTACATTGGGGAAGTACATCAAAGCTACCTTTCATGATAAGGACAGTCAAATGCAAGCGATCCTTGAAAGAGTTCACTCATATGTGTGTGGACCGTTCTTGACAACCTCCACGACCAAGAACATGTATTATGTAATATTTGTAGATGATTTCTCACATAAATGATGGATTTTCTTCATGCAAAAGAAAGATCAAATTTTCTCTAAATTTGTGAATTTAAAGCACTTGTTGAGAAAGACTGTGGCAGGAAAGTGAAGGCTCTTAGGAGAAATAATGGTGAATAATATGTGTCAAATGAATTCATTAACTTTTTGCATCAAAAGGCATTCGATGGGTGTTAATAATACCCCCTAAACCAAAACATAATGGGGTGATTGAAAGGAAGAACATAAGTATTGTCAAAGCTACATGGGAAATGTTCAGGGCCTATTGTTGCACTTGTGGGCTGAAGCATGCAACACAACTATATATTACATAACAGAAGTTCTCATCGGATTCTCAGGATGAGTACACCAGAAGAATATTTTACAGGTAAGAAACCAGATGTGGCACACTTCGGGATCTTTGGTTCATCAGTTTACTGTCATGTCACGAAGGATGCAAGGAAAAATCTAGAGCCAATAACTAAGTTGGGCATATTTTTCAGGTACACTGATATGCCTCACAACTATCAGGTGTACTTTCCATCTCACAGGATGACAGTGGTTCGTAGAAATGTGAATTTCGATGAAGAGAACACCATGAGATGTTTCCTTGAGAGGGAGCTTCAATTACATGCAAATGAGGAGCTTTTAGCTCCAAAGGAAGAACCTCAGGATGATGTGGAGTAGTCACATGCAGAGGAGCAGAGAGTGGAAGAACTCACTCATGCAGAGACTTCCAGAGATGGAAGGAAGTGCACCAGAGAGGCTGAGAGATTGATGCATGATGCTAGAGAGAATTTGGGAGCACTCACATCACAACGTGGGCAGAGGAGGTCACCAAATAAATACACTGGCTACATGGATCTGATGAGTGAGAGTGTAGATATTGAGCCATCCTTATTCAAGGAAGCAGTGCAACAACCATAATGGGTTGATACCATGGTTGAGGAGTATGACTCCATTATCAAAAAACAGTGTTTGGGAAGTGGTCCCAAGACTAGCAGAAAAGTCAGTGGTGAGTTCCAGATGGATTTAAAAGGTAAAGCAAGTAGCATATGGGAGTGTGGAGAAACACAAGGCCATATTTTTGGATAGAGGGTTCTCTCAGGTGGAGGGAATTGATTACGAGGAGACATTTTCTCCAGTAGCAAGGTACTCTTCAATCAGATCTATTCTATCACTTTCAGTACAGATGGGATGGAAGATACATTAGATGGATGTGAAGACAACATTCCTTAATAGAGTGATTGAGGAATAAGTGTACATTGAGCAATCGGAAGGATTTGAGACCTTCAACAGAGAGTCACATGTGTGCAGACTCAAGCGAGTCTTGTATGGACTGAAACAAGAACCCTGTGCTTGCTACACCAAGATTGATAGTTATTTCACCCGCTTGGGCTTCACCAAAAGTAAAGCAGATGCAAACCTTTACCATATTGTGGTTGAAGGTAAATTGTTGATAAGAGTATTATATGTCAATGATTTAATTCTAACAGGTGATGTGAAGTTGGTAAAATCTTCCAAAGAGGATCTTTCAAGAGAACTCTAGATGAAGGACCTAGGGGCTCATGCATTATTTCCTTCATATGGAAGTATGGCAAGGAGATGAGGAATTGTTTGTCTCTTAGGTAAAGCATGCCAACGAGATACTGAATAAGTTCCACGTGGAGAGTAGCAAACCCATGGAGACTCCTCTAGTAGGAAATTGGAGGAAGGAAGATGTTACTGCAGGTGAAGTAGTGGAGGCTACTATTTACAGGAAGCTTGTGTGTTCACTTATGTAGTTGGTGAACACATGACCGGACATATGTTTAGCAGTTAACCAACTTAGTCAAGCTATGGTTAAGCCAACCAAACTTTATTGGAAGGTAGCTAAACATGTGTTGAGATACCTCAGAGGCACCACTCATTTTGGTCTTTGGTATAGACGAACAAAGGGAGTGAAGTTGCAAGGCTTCACAGATGTAGATTGGGCAAGGAGTCCATCCAATAGGAAGAGCACATCAAGGGGAATCTTCAATATTGGATCAGCAACAGTTTCTTGGTACAATAGGAAGAAAAGATCAGTTGCACTCAGTTCGGTAGAAGCAGAATACATGGCTGCTAGTCAAGAAACTTGTGAATTTATCTAGATGAGGAAGATCCTTGTTGGGTTATTTGGTCAGTAGATGGATCTACAATGATATACTATGACAATCCAATTTGTATCAAACTCTATGAAAATCCAATTTTTCATGATCAGTCCAAGCATATCGACATCTAGTATCACTATCTACGAGATTGTGTGCACAGGAGAATCATGTTGATGGAGTACGTTCCTAGAGAGGAACAGAATGCAGATATTTTGATAACGACATTGTCAAGATGAAAATTTGAGTTTCATAGAGGCAGGATTGAGGTAGCAGATAATTCCTTTCTTGTTGAGAGGGAGTGTTGAAAATGCAACAAGAAAATCCTAATTTAATTTTATCCTTGAATTAAATTAGGAATAAAATTGTAATTCCACATCACATGGCAATTGTATTAGTTAAATAAGTTAATTTGACTTAGTTGGCTCATTTAATTCGAGTTGAGGGTCTAACTTGAGTCATGTAGAGTGTATCCTACATTGTAGGAGCCATGGTTGAGTTTATTTTGAGTTTTAATTAATTAATTCAGTTTAACTAAGTTAAATTCAATTAAACTAGTTCCAACTGTTGGAGGAACTAGTGGCAAGTCTACTAGTGTGGTGTTGCCTACAGTGATGGACTAGTTTACTGATGATTCACTTATAAATAAATCATGCATGTTAGATCTAAGAGTTTCCCTATTGAGATTGGAGTTCAAGGACAATGTACTATCAGTTGTATAATAATCTGAATTGTACATGTGGTGCATGCAGTTAGAGGAAGGCCTATGAGGATTGTGCAATTCCAATGGGGGAATTTCCCTTATTAATAGGGGGCTAATTCCTAAGGAAATAAAAACTTCGGCAAGTAGAAAATTGGTTAAGTATTGCCCTAGGCTTGTCTAGGAAGCAATCAGATAGGTAGAGATAGTGCAGAGGTTTCTCAGGCTTGAGCTGCATTGTAATCTTCTCATATTTTCTGACTAATGCTATATACAGATAGCAGGGGTTTTTAGCTGTGGCTTTCCCCAGGAAATCATTGTGTAATATGTTGATTTAATTCTTTCTCTTTTATGCTTCTTGATTTCGCGATCATTTAATTATTTCCACTGATGAGTAGAGTAGATTCAAGTCTTTTGTTTTAGATAATTACGTAAGCAGTTTGAATCGACAAGGAATTTCTAGAAATTCCTTGGCTATCTTATAATGAATAAAATTATGGGTACTACCCGAATCAATTAACACTATTACCTTTTTCTTATTGATATATCCTTCTATCTTGAGAGTTTGAGGAGTGATAATTCCCGCTAATGCATTATAAGATATGGTCAGATTCATTTCTTCTTTCTCTCAGGTTGGTTCATGGTGTATATCCTCTTCTTTTGATGTTTCTTGTTCCTTTTCTTCCTCATCTTCACAAGCTATGTAAAATAATTTCTTCTCAGCATACTTATGACCTTTAATGTATTTGCTATCACAATTATAACAAATCCCTTTTCCTCCAAGTATTGTGGTGTTAACCTTGTAGGTTGTGGAAGGTTAGGAGAAACAACACTTCCATCTTTGTAGTTGTGAGTGGTTGACTTCCTTGTTGCCATAATTTTGCTTTCAACTTTTCTTGCCACCCTAAATTCCTTCTCCAATGAATCAAGTTCCCAAAGGTGCACCTCATGTTGGATGTTATCTTTTAACGTCCCTATGAAAGCATCAATTCTATGCTCCTTTGGAATATCAGTTACCCTGTATTTTATTTTTGAAAATCCTCAATGTACTCTGCCATTGAACCCTTTTGTTTGAGATTTATAAATTGGCTAAAGAAGGTGTTTCTCTTTGTATCCTCATAATTCTCTATCATTTAATTCATAAAAATTGACCAAATAATAAGTGGTTTATGAGAACAAAGCCATTGATACCATACAAACTGATTGGGTTCTAAATATAAATATGCAATACGTACTGTTTGTGAGGGTTGCACATCATGTACATCAAAATATTTCTCCATCTATGGTATCCATGTTACTGGATCCTTGCCAAAAAACTTCCTCGTTTCAATCTTTGGAATGTAATTGTTCTTCAACCAAAAATTTAGAGTCTCTAAAATCATGATTAAAAATATTTTTGTTCTCATCATGAGTTTCATGGAATACCTCATCATCATTAGGAAGCATTTCTTGTAGCAACTTTGTCAAACCTTCCTTCAAACCTCCATTTCTACTTTTAAACCATCCTTCAACACTTCCATTTCTGTTTCTAAACCATACTTCAAGCCTTACATGTCCCTTTTTATTTTTTATTCTAAACCATCCATGTCAACATTCATCATCGCTTCCAATTCATTTTTGGTTACTCTTTGTGACAGTGAAATTTGTTGCACTTGATCTCGTAATTTTGATATATCATGTTCCATTTCTTTCTCTTCTTCACGAGTCATTTTAGAATAAAAAATGATATCTATGTGTCACTATGTCATTTGAATCACTTCAAACTGATTTTTCAAACAAAAGTTATGAAAAATAAAAATAAAAAACAAATACACACTTTTTTCTTGATTTTTAGGAGTTTGACATTGAAACTGTTGTATCTATGTAATTCTAGAACTCTAAGGTCTGAAATTTTATCCCATGGTATCCCTATGATTCTTCTCTCCAACCCCACCAGTCAGACTGATATTGGATTCTTCAAGAAAGAGTTATGCTCAATCTCCCACAATGAATTGATTATAGAGTGGTTCAGTAGAATGAACTTGTACAGAATTCCATGTGGCATTATTTTAACATTTGATGTGACCCAGCCCACGCTTCCATGTAGCCTTGGCTTTCCACCTGTTCAGGCTTTATGACGTGGTGTGTTTGGTTTGTTGTTTTGGCGGTTGTATGTAAATATGGAAACAGATATTTTATTTGGAATCTGGGAACAATTTAATGAGTTAGTAAATTCCCACCTACGGTCTTCGGGTCTTGTTCCCTCCATTTGGTCTTTGCCCAAAATGCTTTTGCTTCCCGGTCATTCGCAATGGCTCTGTTCTGTTGTGCGGATCTGCAAGGGTTTGTTTCTCACAACGTATGGTTTTTGCTCCGACGCATATGGAAATCTATGGTTTTTCTTTTGGGTATGGCTATAAGTGAATGCCGGTCTTCCAAACTTGTTTGTGTGGTTGTCAGTGGATTTTTCCCTGTGGAACGAGTCTGCCTGGGCTCTGGAGGTGTGTTTGCTCGAATTCTCCTCACACAGTGAGTTCTTTGTCTCGTTTTATCGTCCTTCTGCTGTTTGGTTTCGGAACCTGATCTCTCGGCCAATGATTATCATTTGTTGTTGTTGATATTGTCCTTTCTCTCTGCTACGCTGTGTAAATCGGTTAACTTCTGGTGCCAATGATATCAGGTGATAGCATGATGGTCTTCCGCGGCTACAAACCAGGTAACTAGTTCCCTCCTTGATTTGGTTTGACCTTCTTCTGGTACAGTCACTGACCAAGCATGTTCCTCCTGTCTCAGGCTTCTTCAGTTTGTCGGTGGCTCTGTTCCACAAGCTCCTTGGTCTGGTCGCACCCAGGTACGTTATATTTTCCTTCTACTTCTATTCGGCTTCGGTTCAGGTCTCACTGTACAGGTAAGATAACTGGAATTCGTTTGGTTTGTGCAGGTCTATGGTTCGACCTGGATACGCAAATTTCTCATGGGTTGGTCTCCAAACGTGGCAACCCTCTGCCGGTAGGCTCTGGCTCTTAAAGTCTGTCAATTTGCAGTTAGAGTCTTTGAATCTCTGTAGGGATTGTCACTCGTCGTCTTGTAGTTGGGTACAGTCTGATTCGTTCTCACAAATGAAGCTTAGGTCTAGCTTCAATTATTGTTTTTGGTTTGGCTGTCCATTGTTAGGATATTCCGACACATAGGAATAGTTAAGTTCAACTTGGTCTGGTATAGAGTTAGGTAAAGTGTGTTTCTTTACCGTTGTACATTTTGTAACTTACAATCCGACGGTCACGATATGTAGTGATCCGACGGTTCATTCTCTCCTCGGTTTTAC
>APFE030271149.1:0-56396 GCA_000404065.3 Pinus taeda | reverse complement strand
GTCAAAATACTGGTGTATTGATCTGTGATATGTTTGTGAGCGGTGTCCTTCTGGTGTTCTGTCTGAGGAACTTACCCTGTAAATTCCTACATCCATTTGGTTAAGGATGTTCCCTGTTGTCAAACCCTAGGCTAGGGTTTGTCCGTTTTGTGGACGCTGGCACTTGTTCTCTTTTTTTTTAACAAATGTAATATCTATGTGGCTTGAAACAACAGTAATATGAATACAATTTATTGATCTTTGTTTGCTTATGAAGAGATAAAGGTTCATCTCAAATTACCTCTGCTATGTTTTGTTTTCTCTGACACTCTGTTTTGGTATTGTCCTCTCAGTAGACTCATTGTGCTTTATTGTTCTGGCTAAATTTAACTCGTTTGTTCTTCGCTCTAGTTATGGAAGTATTTTGCTTATTTGACGGTGTTTGTTGTTCGATGAGGACAAAAGAAAACATGACCTACAGTGGTCATTCTCTATCTCCTAGCATTGTATCAACAGTTCAATGAATGAAAATATAATAGCACAGTATGTAGGCAATGACGCAGATGGACAGTTAGAAAAAAAACATTATGTCTCTGTTTATTTCTTGATTCTAGAAAATGTTGAACCTTTTCCCTGTTTTACATTGCTACATTTATACATCTTTTGTTTACAATTAATTGAAACTGTAACTGCTTTCAGTTAAACAAAAATAATATAGTTGTGTAACTACTAGCTCTCGGTTCAGTTTACTTGACAAGATTTCATTTAGACATTTTTGTCTTTTCCTCTTTAAGTTGATAGAACAGTTTCTAACCCGCTGTTTATTAAGGTCAAGCAACTAACAATCCTAACCGACCCATAACTTTTGACTAACACAGCAATTAAAAGAAAAACAAACAGAATCCTACCTCTTGTCCTGATAAGTTAAACATAAAAGACAATCCAAATGCTAAATCAACTTTCCAACCTGGCAGAGACTTCACCTGGTCATGATGCCCTAGCTGGATGCTCCTGCATCAACCTTCGGCCCTAAAAATGATATACAAAAAAACAAAGTCTATGCAATTTCATTTAATTTTTACGAAATTCAAATTCGATGCTCAGAGAGAAAGTTATGTTGATTTTCCCTAGGTCACCTGTTTGAGATTGAATTATGGAGCCTACAAAAACCCTATCATCTTCGGACCATATCTTTGAAAATATAGCGAACTAAGATCTGAATTTTCTACACAAATTTCAACAAGATTTCAACTCTATGTGGTTGTAATTTCAACATTTTAAGCCTCATGTAAAAAAAAAATTATAGTATAAATTCCAAGATGGCCTGTTTGAAGCAGTGAAACCATAGAAGCCAAAGCTCTAATAACAAATTTTATGCAACCAGCCCATAAAACAGAAGAAAAGATAGATCAACAACTTAAAAATTATCCTCTTCGAGGGGAAAACCTACTTTACATTACATAAATTAACGATTCTTGGATGATACAAATGATAATACCTCCTTGGTCACAATATAATCAGAGTCTACATAACATTAATAATGCAAGGGCACAACAATAACAATATTAGGCTTCTATGGAGTACAACAATAACAACATTAGGGATACATGGGCACAATAATAACAATAGGGGGCTACACTACCAATAACAATAAGGGGGATACAGTAGTATTATAGGGACCAAACACACTGGATCATTCAAGTTTGGACAGATGACATTAGACCTATTGGAACTGGCTGGATATTTCATATTTAAGACCAAATTATTGACAAGAGATCTCAATTCTTGAACCCGTTGATAGAGTTTGATTTCTTCCTCATGTTTATCCAATTTTCCTCTAGCTTCTAGCCAGATGTCATAAAATGTGGAGACAAAGGTAGTTTGTTCATTATGTTGTATCCTAAACTTAATGAAATCAACCTTGAGATTCCATTTTTTTTTATTTGAACATAGGATTCATGCTTAATCCGCTAAGAATGGCAGATGGTCTTAATTAACCATCAACCATCAACTCTCTAAACTTCAAATTGTAACCTTTGTTGGCACATTAATCTACTCCTTGTTTATAATCCCTCAGAATATGTTTGAAACTCATATTTGTGATATTTTTTTATACCTTCTTAATATGATTAAGGAGATTGTCTAGAACTTTGTCTCTAGGGGAAGATCCTTTGACCAAATACTGAATTATTAAAAGGGAGTCACCCAACACAATTAGATATGAGACCTGAAATTTTTTGGCGAGAAGAATTTCTTAAAGCAAACCACAGGTTTTTCCTTGATTATTTGTCATCTTCCCCAAGCCCCATGAATATTCTAAAACTTTGATTTCTTTGCGGCCATAAAGGACCGCACTCCCTCCCACCACTAGTATATATTACATATAATATTTAAATATTTTGTATAAATCTATTTTACATATATGTTTTTGGATATAATATTTACATTCCATTTATACAAAATTTTAAAATTTAATGCTTTAATCCTTATCAATGTTTTCTCTCACATTAAAATATATAAATTTGATAAAATATACAATACATTTAACTAAAAATATAAACAAACAAAATAATTAATTAGTTTGATAAGCCTTTCTTTGAATCGGTTCTTTTGTTTTTTGTCTATACTTTTGTTCTTTTTCTTACATTTGGCACACAATTTTTTAGGCCCACCCTTCTCTCTCCACTTCACATTTGGTTTCTCTGTGTTCTCGCTCAAGGTCTCTGCAAAACTGATGATACACCTCCATATTGTGGTGATTTTTTTGGTGCACAACCAACAACTATTTGATTCCATTATGCTCGTTAAACATACTTGTTGTATTTTTGGGTACAATTTCATTAGCATTCTTATTTATGTGTTATCACTCCCTCTTTCTCAATTCTCAGCGCTGCGTATTATCCCTCTTACCGAGTTCCCTGTGTTGTGTATTATCTCCCTTACCGAGTTTTTGTTCCAGTTTGAATCATTGTTGTCTCTATATGACTAGCACTGCGAGCGCCCCTGGTCACAGAGCAGATTTCAGTCGCCTTCTCTAAATTCAAGTTGTTTGCCTCCTTCTCCTATTTTGAAGAGTTGGAAATCCTCCAGATTTGGCGATTTTACAAGGCAGGCGAGTCCAATCTCAAATTGCAAGTCAGTCATTCAACTGATCTTTGTGGCTTTGTGAGTTTGTGTTTTGGGGGGGTTTCGCTGAAGTTTGTTTTTTTTGTTTCTTTCTAAGTTAGAATGCCCAATAATGCAAGTGTAGAGGTCTACATGTCTTAAGTTTTTTATCATCCCGTGTTTTAAACGAATGATGACATCAAATTCACTTAGGATTATAGAAATTGTAGATGGAAAAATTCATTGTAGACTCGGTTTTGTTCGAAACTTCATGGATTTGTTCAAAATCTTATATTCCTTAGTTTGAGATTTTACTTTTAATTTACAGAATGTGTCATATGAGGGATTTGTATTCAATGAGATTTTGGAACCTAATCATCTGGAAGCAGTGCATTATGATTTTGAAATTATTCACAAATTTGATGGAGATAAGTAACACATACACTCTTAAAATTACAGAGTAGTTACAATAATGCCAGAATAATGATACAATGTTATTATTATGTGTTATTTTGGATTAAACTATGTTATTGCTTTAATTATTGTTGTACTATTGAACAAACTCTTTATTTGGGTGTTCCTCTTCCATTGTTCTCATGAACTTAAAGTCTGATCATTTCAAAGAACTAAAATGAACTACCATATCAGGAGAGGAAGAGAGCATCATGAAATCCATGAGTGTTTTGTATGGGTATGAGTTAAACCTTGTATGTCGGATGAGGTTTTGAAACCGTGGGGTATTCTCTATCAAATTTCAATGTAAAAATTATGATTCAATATATAAAATCTTACCATTCTAGGTGGATATCAGATAGGGTTTACCGTTTTAGAAATATATAGGGTTTAATTTTTCTTTATATCGGACTAGGTCTAGCTTTCACTTCAATTTAATTTCATAACCTTTAGGTGCTTGCATATCAAATTGGGTTTAGTTTTAGATTTGCAACGTCAGGTGCATACCAGCTTGGGCTTAGTTTTGGTCTTAGCTTTGCATATCAACTTGGGTTCAGTTTTAGTTTCCACTTCACAACCTCTATATGCATGTTAGGGTGGCTTTAGTTTTGATTTCATTGCACCCAAAGAGGCCAGCTGCATTTCTATAACCTAGGTGAGGTTTATATCCTTAGTCTGGGGAGGGTGGTTATCCATAATGGGTGGTAATCAATGACACCCAAGAACTGACTCATGAATGTTGTATATGTTGGAATATTCCTATCTAAAAATGAAGGTTACCCATGATAAGTGGCAATCAATGAGCATTCAGCAGTAGTCTCATTAATGTTGTATATGTTGGGATATATATAGTTGGATCTGAAGTATATTCAAATAGGAAAAGTAAGATCTCAAATACCTGTAGATAAGAATATCTATGCATTTACAATATTCAATAACTTTATTGTTGGGCAGATAATGTTTGCCTAGGTGGATTTATTACAACAGGAAGTGCACTAAATGGAGGCAATGAATATAATAAACACTAAATCCCTAGCTATCATCTACTCGTGCACCTTTGAATTTGTGAAGCGACTGTGATTTGAAACAAGTTAACACAAATGGCCATAGTAATGAGAATTATTTAAAATATGAACCATTTAGCTTCACAACCACTCCAAATATGTAAACTCTAATATCACATGTCTTGAAGTGCAACTGCGGGTTCACAACTTCGACGTGCATATCAAACCCTGGTTTAAATGAGTTTGAGATATGAGTCTCTATCTTCACAACTATGAAAAGTTGCACATCAAAATGGGTTTGAAATATCTAGTATCTAGCTACTCAAATTCGAGGTGCATATCAAATCATGGTTTAAATAAATTTGTGTAGTATATATTTCATAACGGATTTAGTTTTGATAGCAACTTCCCAAAAAGCTCAATATACATATCTAATTGATTTTAGTTTTAGTTTCAGCTTGGAATTCTACAGGTGCGTAGTTTTGATTTCAAGTTGATTTTAGTTTTGATTTCGATTTGGCAACCTGCAGGTGCATAGTTTTGATTCCAACTTTTTAATATTGATTTTTGCTTCAATTGCACATCATTGATTTTAGCTTCTCAAACTCTATGGGTTTAGTTCTGAGCTATTGATTTTATCTTTTTAACCTATTCAAACCTCTAGGTGCACATTAGATAGGCTATGGTTTCAATTTCAGTGTTTCAGATTGGGTTTAATTTTGATTTCATCTCAACTTGGGCTTAATTTAGGCAATGGGACACTGCTAATCAACTTTGAGGCATAGCTTGGCTTTAGCTCTCCCTTGTTGCACAATGTGCTACATTTCCTGAGACTATCCAATTAAGATTTCTAAGCCTCAATGTAATCTTTACTAAATGTATTTCAACGAGAGCCACTATATTTCAACACTGCTTTTCACAACTTAAAATCTCAAGCACTGATGGAAATAGATCATCACCCAATATTCAAAACATTTTTTTTCACTAGCCCCTGCTCCCCTATTTCCTCTTATGCACTATGACTCTGTACCAATAACTAGACTACATCCGGCATTATTTTAAACCTTACTATTTTCTCCACAAAGTATTGACTATAGCCTATGACTAATGTTGTATATAATTTCAAAGAAAATGCATATTGTAGAGATGCCATGCCTTTGGAGTTTCAAAGGTTGGCATATATATTCTTCCACAATCAAAATATAGAAGAAAAATCTATATGACTCTGAATGAGTAGGTTTTCACATTTGAACATCATGTTGTTGACAAATTATTCTTGAATAATTTTGTTTACAACATGATTTTCAATTGTGAAAACTTGCTCATTCAGAATCATAAATGTTTTTCTACATTTTGACTCAAGAACATATATGGTAAATTTTCAAACTGACTTTTGGCATCGATATTAATTTTGTAACACTACATAGAAACTCAGATGATATAACATAGTTTGGTGAATTCACATTTTGGGGATTCACGTATAGCAAGACATTCATATAAAATCAAAACAAATTTCACTGATGTAATTTTCATTGCACTAGAAAAAGTCTAATAGAGATAATGTATATATTGGTTTGGAAATTGAGATGCATTTGAAGTTGAATTCTAATGGAATGATAAATACACAAAGTTTAAAAATAAAGCGAATTAAATAATAAACTTTGCCAAAGCTATCAAAATGTAATGTACCAATCCTAAGTAGGTGTGAACAGTCAGTTTCAGAGCTCCCATCTTGCTCTATAAGCAAAAACTGAAACTTGAGCACCAACCCTCTCAGTGATTATTTATAAATTAAAATAAATTCTCCAGCAAAAGAAAAATAGTAAATATTACAGACTTAATGGCCATTATAGAACAAGTGCTAAGACTTTTTCCAGATATATATTAGTCTAAAAGAAACAGCTAGATTGAAAGACCAATAAATTATGATATTGCGGCATCCTAATAAATAAATATTCATGTACTAAACCTTGACTCTTCCAACCTTAAAAGGCTCAGCCAGGAATTCAATTCCATGCCCCATGCAATATAGCGGAACTATTAGGCTTGTTTCCTTCTCCAATATCCATTTTTATGTCCTTTAAGTTTTAAGCATTGGCAAAACTATTCACATTTTAATATAGACTAAATGGTATTGTTTCCAAGTATATGGTAATAACATGTTTTGAGTAGTGAGTTGTGCTTGGTATGAGTTTTAGATTTGCAAGTATAGCGAAATGTTGCTTTTAATTCTAGGATTCAAGCAAGGATTCTTTTCTATCACATTTCCTAAAAATGTGAGGTTGTAGACTATTATAGCAACATTGAGACGTGTGATCGCTATGAGTTTTGGATTACTACAAGTATAGCTAATGGTATTTAAAAAAATTCATTCTATCATTCAAGCATGGGATTTCTTCTACCGCATTTTCTAAATTTATGACGTTGTAAATTGTTAGAACATTGCTTAGACTTGTATTTTTATTTCTTCATAACCACAATATATGTTGGATTAGTTCGTAAAATGTTTGTTTCTATGCTGCTTTGTTGGATGAAGCCTTGTGAATATTGGATGCTAGGTTTTGTGCTTCTAGATTCTAGACATTAGCCTGAAAGGTCTCAGGCATAGTTATACAAGGTATTTTTAAACTTATAATTATTGTTTTGACTGTATTTTGATGGTATTAGATATCTTCATATCTACATACATTCTTTATTTTACTTTTCTTTTTTCTGTTTTGAAATTAAAACTGTTGAATATGTATATTCTATTATGAATAAAAAGAAAAGTACCAGGTGCAGTTATATAAATAATATTAATACAAGATAATAGTGTCTTAGCAGAAAATGACGGCAGCTGGCGTAACCCCTGGGGCATCAACGGAGACTAACCTTATAGATTATTCTGAGGACCCCCTTGAGGGCATCTCCATTTTCAGCAGGCACGCCAATTCCAAGCCATACTTCCCATTCAGTAGGGATCTCACCGAGGTTATCGTTCCGCTTTCGTCACCCACAGGACAGACCAATGTTGTTATCGACCTCCTGGAAGTACCTATTACCTAGCCGGCCTCAGCTGTACCCCCTCTGACACCAATCCCCCATCATTTTGCCTCCAGGTTATCTGGCCCAGATCAAGCGGCTGGGTCATCCGGCATGTCCTCCCTCCAACCTTCAACGACGTCTCATTTCTCATCCCAGTCTCTGCTTAGAGAAGCCCCACCCTATCCTGCTCCCTCTTCCCCGCCCTTGGAGCCTGCTCATCCCTCTGGAAGCTATAATAACGTCCCTCCCCTCCCAGATACTTTCCCTATTAGCCCAGCTCCGTCATTCCCAAACCCTAACCCTAACCCTATCAACCCTAATCTTGAAGAAACCCTTGAGGGTACTGAGGACGTGGAGACTATTTTTGAGAAGAAGCAAAGGAGTGTCAAAGCTAGGGCACAGGAAATATTCATTGGTTGGGAAGAATATTTGCAGTGGCAAGATACCATTGACATGGCAGTGATAGTCCTGGTAGGCAGAGTCGGGGGCAGAAACTACACTGTGGCAAGACTTAAGCAGTGGGTTGTGGAAATATGCGGCCATCACCTGGTTGATCTACCTATTGTTCAAACATTTATTTGTGGCTAGTTTTCCCTGTGATTTGCGCGAGCAGAACACACCAATTGGGTCTTATCCTCTTTCTGGCACTTCGAACAGGCCCCAGTTATGTTAAAGAGATGGAGTTCGCTATTTGATCTAGACAAAGAACAACTTGGGGCGGGGCCGATTTGGGTCTGTCTCCCTGGTCTGCCTCTCCATTTCTAGACCGAAGATATCTTCAGAAGAATTGGGAATTCTTTGGGTACATACCTAGACTATGATAGATCCTACCTCTCTATGGGGGTCACGGCCTATGCGTGGATATTGGTTCATCTGGACATTAGAGGAGGGTTACAAGAAAAAGTCACACTTCGATGGAGGAATTATAACCGGATCCAAATTCTAGACAATGAGGGTGTCCCATTTCATTGCAGGTGCTACCACAAGGTGGGACTCCTCTATAGGGACTGCCCTCTTCTCGCAAAATCAAAGACAGGAAACAAAGGGAAGACATCTTCAGCTAGGGGAGCTCAGCCACATCCAGAACACTCAGATGGGGCCGTTTAGATGGACACTGATGCAGATGGATCCAGGCTTGCCTCGACGGCTTCGAAGAAGCGCGGGAAAGTACCTCTTCGGCCACCTTCACCTCCACTAACCAGGTCTAATGCAGCCGCTGGAGTCGTGCTATTTTTGAGTCTGCCTAATCTTATCCCTTGCTCTGCATCTATTAATTGTTCATCTACTCATAAGGATAACTATAAGGGAACTAGGAAAGACCCGGACTAGCCTCAACCCTGTCTAAGCCACCCAATTTTCCCCCTCAATTCTCTTGTACCTGTTCCATCCCATATTTCCCCTACCACCTTAGTGGAGACACCATGGGAATCAAACGCTGGATCTGATTCCGTCCCTCACAGATATCACCTCTGATCACATACTCGGTCACCTAAGATGAATGTTATTGGCATTGGACTTGTCCCTCCCTCCATCACTTTGAAGCTCCCCCGAGGCAGACCTTCCTCCGTGTCAAAATCTAAACAGAAGGTAGGAATGGAGGTGGCAACCGAAAAATAGCTTAAACTCGATAGGGTCCTTATAGCACAAATACCCCTGCAGTTGTCTCCCCCATGAAGGTTCTTGCCTTCAATTGTAGAGGGATTGCTAGTCCCGAGAAAAAACTAACTCTGAGGAGGCTTCTCCAAATGGAGCCGATTGATTTAGTCTTCCTACAAGAAACATTCGGTGCGGCCAATATAATCTCCTCTCTAATGGCATCCGTGCTCCCGGGATGGCATTTCCTAGCTATTGATGTAAATGGCCACTCGGGGGGCATCGCTCTGGGGTACAACCCTCACTCAATAAATCTAAAGGGAACTTGAGGGGGAATAGGGTTCATTGGGGAAGACATATACTCTACATAGCTAGGATCTGAGATCATAACGATAAACATATATGGGCCCTGCCATCATCGGGAGAATTTCTAGGAGAGGCTTTTGGCAACCAACATTTTACAATCTGATAATATCATACTAGGAAGAGACCTTAACTTCTCTCTAGGCTACTCGGAGTCTTGGGAATACCATGCTCAAGCTGACCCCTTAGCGGTTTTCTTTGAGCAGCTCCTAGATTCACACAATCTCATTGATATCCCAATTGCCAAACTTTCCCAACCTGGAGGAATAGAAGAAGCGGGGAGGATAGCCTTGCCAGGAGACTGGATCGTTTCCTCATCAAAGAATGATTTCTGGAGCAAGGCTTCACTTATCGCCAGTGGGTGGGATCAAGTGGCCTCTCAGACCACCTGCCAATTTACCTGGACATCTGGGGCAATGTTAGCAAACCGCGAGCACCTTTCAAATTCAACTCTACATGGTTGAAAGATAACTCCTACATTCACCTTGTCATAGACTTTTGAAAGGCCCACCCACCTACGAGCAGAGGGAAAATTACTGAAGGGTTCGTGGCCAACCTAAAGGAATTAAAGAAGTTATCCAAGATATGGGCCCACAATAAGCGGTGTGTAGAAGAACATCTGTTAAATGAGATCGAACTAGAGATAGCCAATCTGGAGGACAACAATGGGGGCACTTTCCCTTCAAATGAACTTAGGGACAAGCTCACAAAATTAACAACCAAACGAGGAAACTTGGAGATTGTGGAGCAGAGCTATTTGGTTGAAGGAAGGTGATGATAATTCCAAATTTTTCCACAAATTTTCTAATGGAAGTAAAGTTATAAATATCATATGGAAACTGCCAAATGAGCAAGGAGTTGAGGTAGATACCTTCCCTCACCTGGCCTCCCTGGCTACCTCTCACTTCAAACAAGTATATCAGGCCCCCCAATGCTACCCTAGCAAAGGTCATTAGAGTAGCACAATTGTTCCCTCGATTCTTCGAACAAGAGGATGCTATGGATATTTACAGAGAAGTCACTTTGGGGGAGTTGGAGGCCACTCTGAAATGGTTTAAGAAGGATAGGAGCCTTGGTCCAGATGGGTGGTCGATAGAGTTCTACCTGGCTTTTTTGACATTCTAAGACAAGATCTACTCAAGGTTATCGAGGAATGCAGGATGACCGGCTGTATGCATGGGGCTATCAATTCCACTTTCATCGCCCTCATCCCCAAGTCAGACAATCCATCATCTTTTAATGATTTTCGACCCATAAACCTGTGTAATTGCCTATACAAAATCATATCCAAAATCATTGCTAACTGCCTCCACCCCATCCTATCCGCCCACATATCATCAAAACAATTTGCCTTCCTATAGGATCGTCAGATTCATGAGGCCATAGGAACAGTCTAGGAAGTATTTCACTCCATTCAAACTAAGACGATCAAAGGTATGATCCTCAAAGCTGATCTCTCAGAAGCCTTCGACCGGGTAAGCTGGCTTTATATCAGAATGCTTCTTACTCATTTAGGATTTCCTATGGGTGTCATTAAATGGATCATGTGTTGCATTACCAATATATCCTTTAGTGTACTGATAAATGGGGTTGCATCTCCTTTCTTTGGCTCTAAAAGAGGACCCAAACAGGGGTGCCCATTATCTCCCCTACATTTTCTCCTAGTCATGGAAGGCCTAAGAAGACTAATTAAGTACATGCACCATAGAGGCAGGCTCTCGGGAATCAGGATATCGGACAGATGCACGATAACACACCTCCTTTTCGTGGATGATGTACTAATGTTTCTAAATGGGGGGATAGGAGACCTTACCACCATGCATCACACCATCAATCTTTTCAAAACCGCTACAGGCATGATCATTAATAACTCAAAGTCCACCATAATTGTTTCAGAATGTTCTCCCTATGAGATACACTTTACAATACAAAGGTTCCCATTTTCCCTAATGCAGATGGATGAATGCCTCCAGTACCTGGGATACAGACTGAAACCTCTCGGATATAAAATTGTGGACTGGATATGGTTGATCTCCAAGCTCGAGAAAAGACTCAATATATGGTATCATAAGCATCTTTCCAGAGCCAGAAGATTGGTTCTCATCAAAGCGATTCTAGAGGCCAACCCTGCATACTGGATTTCCCTCGCATGGATTCCAAGAGGCATCCTCAACTGAATACAAAACCTCTGCTGCAAATTCCTATGGAAATGCAAACAAACAGGGAGGATATATGCATGGAAAATTGGGATCTTCTATCTATCCCTAAGAAATGGGGCAGTTATGGTATAAAGAATTTGGGGGATTTCTCCTATGCACTTGCGGCCAAGCTAGGGTGGCAATTAGTCACCACTAATTGTCTTTGGACCAAAATTTCAGTCGCTAAGTATATTGAACCATTAAGGCTATTGGACTAGCTGAGACAAACAAGATGGAACAAATCTGGGGTCTCAAATATATGGAAAGTGATTCTAAATTCAATGTCTCTTATACGGGACGGCCTTACTTGGAGAATATCTGATGGGACATCTGTTCGAATAGGTCATGACCCTTGGATAGGATGTGGGAATGCACCCTTGCTATGTGAAGGCTTACTCCAAAACCTTAACGAGAAAGGAATCACACACTTAATGCACATTGTGGACCAGGAGAGATCAACTTTCCCACACCAAGCATGGAAGTCAGCCCATAGCCTGCTCCTTCCTATACAGTGGCACCAATATTGGAGCACATACACAACATTCCTCTCTAAATCTCACATTCAAATAAGAGAAGGGGAGGATGAGATTACATGGGCCATTGCAAAAAATGGTTGGTACTCCCCAAAAGAGGGGTATCTACATTTGGCCAATCGACGCAAGCCTCACCACATAGATCCATGGTGGAAAGGAATGTGGAAACTCAAAGCATCTCCTTGAACAAGGTTACTCATGTGGTCCATACTGAAGAATAAGGTGCTGACGGGAGACAACTTGAATTAAAGAGGGAAATATGGACCTTATTGGTGCTACCTCTGTAAGGACAACGCTGAAACTTTGGATCACCTTTTTCTCTCATGTCTCATCACAATTGAACTTTGGGGCTCCATTCTATCTCACACACCCTCATCCACCAATTGGAGGGGACAGACCACTAAGGAGTTATGGGAAAACTGGTGGTCATTTGTACCATCACCTAAAGCTAGGAACCTCCCCCTACTCATTAGTTGGGAAATTTGGATAACTAGGAACCGCACCATCTTTCAGGACTCTACCCCCCATTGGCCATCCATCATAGCTAGAATTATAGCTGACTATAGTGCACTACCCGAGGACGAGGCCAACTCTCCTCCCAGAACTATCATCCCTGAGTCCATTGATCACTTACAGCCTTGGGCATATTTTTATGGATCGGCACAAGAGGCAGGTTGTGGTGGTGGGGTGGAACTATACATTACAAATTCACATTTCTATCATATTCAAATGGGACTTAGAAATGGCACAAACAACTATGCAGAGCTCATCACTATAAAAAACCTCATACAATTTGCAATTGAAAAAAACTGTCATAATCTGAAAGTTTTTGGTGACTCGAAAATTGTCTGCAACTGGATTAACAAAACATCAACATGTAATGCATACACATTGCGACACATATTGGATGAGGTGCATAGATACATCACATACTTTGATAATTTTGCTTGTCACCATATCGACAGGGAATGGAACACACTCGCTGACAAACTTTCCAAAATGGTAGCGATCAGGCCATGCAACCTCTGGGTGATCCAGGAGCAGCAAGAAGGAGAACAGTACCAATACTACCACCACCCATACATGGACCATGCAGCACAGGCTCAACAGGAGCCTGAAATCATTTGATATTTGACGTGTTTATTTATGTTTATATTTATTATGCTTATACATAATCAGCACATGTTTTCAGGAATACTCTCTATGTAAAGTAACAAAATTTTGAGTTTATTTACACAACACTTTATTTAAGGATTGTCTCCCTATGTGGAACACATATTTTTTTTTCTTAAATTTTGGACAGGCACACAACCACTAAATTATGCATATGCATATAGCATCTACAACATGTAATTTTCCTATCTTAATGAAAATTACGATTTTTCCAAGGGGAAAAAATAGTGTCTTAATTCCTTTATTATGAAAATATATATAGTCTTATTATATCATTTCTTGAAATAAGTGTCCATATAGTGCATGAGGGTTATGAAGTTGAAATTCAGACAACCGTTTGTCTGACTGTCCACACTCCATACACAGATGCACACAATTGTTCGTATATTGGCCAGGTGTTTGTTTTTTTATTAGTGGTCATTGCTTACTAGCACATGGTATATGGACCTACGATATTTTAATTGCAAAGAAAACATAAGAAAATGAATGTATACATAGTACATTTGGAAAGGTAGATATAAAACTTGAGGCAGATATCAAGGTAGGGGCCTAAATATTGGTCGTTATAGAAGGAATTTTTTTCTATACTCTATTACAACTTAAGATATGCCTGGTAGGCCTCATTCTCTAGATGAATTAAAGGAGGATCTGTCATATGGGTCACCCAAAAAACTTCAATTGAATTCTCTATGTCTTTACGTGTTAGAGTATTCTTGTGAGTATTGTTTATAATATCTTCCAACGACCCATATGTTGCATGCTATGTCACAATATTGTATGTTGGAAAACAATATCCACAAAGATATCCAATTTAGCAAGAAAACAATAATCATGACTGACAGGCATACATCCAAATGATGGTTTCAGGATGGGGTAATAAGTGGCCTGGTCTTCTCAAATCAAGATAATCTAGGATGATAGACTAGAAATGATTACTCATATGCTTCAAAGGACGTTTTGAACCTCTATTGCCCTTAGATTTGGTATGCATGTCAAATTGGTTTGTTGGAAAATTTCAATTATTCATAGTAAACATTGGGCTTATGGGCCATATTTCTAGAGTTTAAAATGGCCCCTTTTTTCTAAACCATTCAAGCGATCCAAGAATTAATTGGAATTGAAACTATAGGGTTTGTTGCTCATGTGATATTTTTTGAAAGTGAATACCAACATATCACAAAACCTACCATGTTTTCAATTGAAGGTGTTTGGTGGGAAAGAACCAAACAATGGATTCCCAAAGTAGGAAGGTGATGTTCAGAGCTAGAGTCGAAATTTTCATAAAATCTCGAAAAAGGGAATTGATTCTCCTCTTGTAAGGCTTCTAAAAAACACAATGAGACAGAGCCGGTAGATGGTCTAAGTTGCACCTTTGAGGTTGGAGTGTGCCCATTTCATTGTGAAAATCCTTTTGGATATCTTGATCAAGTGTTTACAACTACTTTTTTGGTAATTTTATTCTATTTTCAAAAGAAATTATGTTTACAACTATTGTTTTGGTACTTTTGTTCTATTTTCTAGAGAAACTATAATTTGAAATGCTCACTAGGGTGTAGTTTTCTAAACTTTGGTAAAAAACTCTTGGCATATTTCATGGTCGATCTAGATGCAATATATGCATATTTTCCTCTGCTATTGCTCAATAATAAGAGAAGAGGTTAGTTTTTAGATTGGATTTTGAGCTTGTGTGCCCCTTTTCTTGAAGAAGGCTACTCCCCGTGGTAAGAGGAGTTCTGTGGATATATTCCTCATGGAAACGAGAGTGTTACTATACTTTATTAGTTGGATTTCTCTACATAAAATTTATGTATCTTGTTATGGATAGAGTGTTGGACATGGGTATCCATATAGGGTAGAGGTTGGCTCTACGCTAGAAGATAAAACTATAGCAAGAAACTAAGAACCCATAATGGATTTTGTAGAGGTCTTTTTTTAGGTCCGCAAGTATGAAGAATGTACAGGACACAATATAGCCACTAACTTTGCACAAGAATGCACCTAGCTTAGAATTCTCTGTAATGTATATATGGCATCATATCCTAGAAAGAAGACTTGTAGCTGCAAAGACTAAAATACCCAATACACAGTGATTAAAGGAGACTATTATGATAGATTTAAAAGGTTGTAGGGTGCATGTTTCAAACTTGTGGAGTGCTCCTATATTCAGAAAAGGGTGGATAGCAGACATAAAAAGTGTTAGCATGTATATATATATCTATATATGGCTCTTGTATACTTGGTGGGCTAACTTCAAGTGTACATAATGAACATGGAAAACCTAAAATAAGAGCTTAGCTGACCTTTGATTATATTTACATGAAGACTTGGAGCTGACATGAGCTATCGTTTTTAACCTAATTTCAAGTGTATGCGAAAGTCAAGAATGATGTGTCCATGTTTGAAAATCCATATGCATGATGAAGGGTGTTAGAAACTACATTGTTGGTCCACCTATTTATAGAGTTGGGTTCTTGCTTGCGTAGCATATTGAAAAATTCATTCTATAAAAATAAATTTGCAATTATAATTCATGCTTCCCTTACATACATTATCATTTTATCTTTTAATGTCTCTTCCAATGCATTAAAATGAATTACAGGTATTTCCATCGCGAAAAAAATGTTGGAGCGTGCTAATATCATGGAGCCAACCTTGACTGATAATGTCAGTCCTCTATTGTTGAATGGTTCCACTGAGATTCAACCACTACTCCAAATAATTGACATTGACTATGTTACCTCATCAACAACTACATCCTCACACTTCCACATTACTCTCTTCGATGGAACATACCAACACAAGTTGCATCTGAAGACATCCAAGTCGGCTCAATCATTCTACCTAGAAAACTAACTTGCACGATTTTTCAGAACTCTTAGTAAGACCAAAAATTTGAATGCAATCTCTTCCATATTTTTGTCTTTTACGCTCTTCCTACATTAGTTAAAAAAAGGATTCTACATTAATTTATTTTTCGTTCGTTTACAAAAGGTCCATCTGAGTTGTTGAACTTGAGGTTGTGAGGCGTAAATAAGAGTTTCCTAAGGACTCATCAACACTACTACATGCAAAAACAATCACATACCAATCTAGCACTTCATCAGCACGAGAGAGCTTTCCCTCTATAGCAACTTCAACGAATATGCCCAGCACTACAACTATCTCATTCAAGGCACTCAACCCCTACCGAAATCATTGGTCAATCCAAGGTAGAGAATCTACAGAGACAAGATTGAAGACTTACAACAACACACATGGCTCAGGAAAAGTTTTTGGATTTGACCTTATTAATTGTGATAGAGATGATATCCACCTTTCCACATTTGTTGGATTGGCTAAATTTCTTTGTAATCTAATCCAAGTTGGGAAGCTATATATTTTTTCGAATGGCATGGTTAAATAAGCAAACCCAAAATACAACCAACTAAAGACAAATGTGAGATTTATTTGTTTGTTGCATCCATTGTCAAGCCATGTTTGGTAGATGATTCAACCTTTCCTTATCAATGCTTTCATTTCAAAACTATTGATGAAATCAAGTCTGTAAGCCCAAATACCAATGTATATGTTATTGGTGTTGTTAACTCCACCTCACCTGCCTTGACAATTTGATGAAGAGATGAAAATGAAACACTAAGGAAAACACTCACATTAAAGGACAAGTCGGGTTTTATCATTGATGTAACACTATGGGGAGATCATTGTGACTCTATAGGATAGAACCTTGTTGAATTTGGCTCTTCTGACAACCCACTAATCCTTGTAATGAAAGGAGGTTGTGTATCTGAATTTAATGGAATCGCCATAGGGACAGTCTTCGTTAGCACTCTCATCATAAATCCAAACATTGAAGAAACTTAAAAACTCCATACATGGTTCCGTGAAACAGGCTGTAACTCTTTCTCTCCATCTTTGAGTAGAAAATACAGTGTTGCTTCCAAACAAGCCCTATCACAAAATAATATTCATGAAATTACTTGGATGCATGCCTCCAAGAAAGAAATATAGGTTTCAGTTCGTGCAACTTTGACTGCTCTTCACATGGACGACTTCTATTTTCACGCATGTCCATTAGATTTCAACGGAAAGCAATGTGTGAAAAAAGTGATGCACCATTTTAACAATATTTGGCATTGTGCAAAGTGTAACAACGACATCCTAGAATGTGACTATCGTTACAAACTTAAAATTGAGCTACATGACCACATCGGGCACCTAGAAAACATCACAGCTTTCAATGACGCAATAAATGAGCTCATGTGCATCACAACAAAAGACCTATTCCTTCTTTCTATCGAACCAACTAATCTCCAAGAAATTTGTGTATAGATTTCAAGTCGTTGCTTCCTACTGACACTTTATATCAAAAAAAACTTCTTTAATGGTGTCAAACGCTTACAAACAATATTGGTTAATTCAGAAGAAATTCAATATGACTCTGCATGTAAGGAGGTCCTCAAGGATATTCAAGCAATGTCCATTTCACAAAGACCTATTATTCGTCACCTTTGAATTTTCTTCATGGTTGCAAGGAACACTATTGTTTTGTACATGATATATCATTTCTTGATAGCTCATTATTCCATAATATTGTGAATATGTCCATGTTGTTGTGCTACACACTTTCTTTGACAATACTCTTTTTCAATAGTTCCAAAATATGTTTAACCGTTCCCAATTTACATAATATACATATCAATATTTGTAGGAACTTAAATTCATTTATTTTTTCCTTCATCATTTATATGTATATAAATTGAATTTTTTCTTATTTATCTATTTATGCTATTGTTCAATGACGCTCAAATAAGAAAAACTAGAAATTTGCTTATCTTGCTCTATTTCTATCAATGTTTGAAGCTATAATAACATGTATTTTGACAATACTATTGTTCAATAATTCCAACATATGTATGCTTACCCATTAAAAATTTACATAACCTATATATCAACATCTATGTCAATGTCAATTGAAACTTACTCCATCATTTATATTTCTATAAATTGAATGTTTATATGTTTTCCTATTCCTGTTATTATTCAATGATGTTCAATTAAAATGTTGGAATTATAAAACGGGTAATACATTTCCTGTGCATGCATAACTAAATTTTGATTCACTGTAAATTTTTATGTCTCCAAACTAACGATAAATTATTTTCTACTTGATTAGATATCCCATGCAACAATCAAAATACAGATAAAAATGCACGACGGCGTCTTCTTTATGCACAAAAAACGATACAATAAATTCACGTCGGTGACTTCTTTATAGAAACCACAAAAAAAAACTTATGCTTCCACTACATCCCTTCCTACCTCAAGTGCTCTCCCAACTGTGCAAATCAGTTCACCTCACCTTCATAAAAACCAATATAACCCCCCCAAATGATGAATATTTCCGCTTTCGACAAAGGATAGATAACACTACCATGCATGTTTGCACAATATGAAAAGAATCATACCCAGGTATGAAAACAAGGCTTTTACATGGTATCCTTTCTTGTTTTCATTGTGCATCATCTAAATCTTCCAATCATTTTTCTCGTCTGAACAATATGCACCCTGGAGAACAACCATGTGTCCTTAAAAATTTAACACAAGTTGAGGAAATTCTCGTTGCACATGTGAACCCCATTCTACAAGTCACTCATGCCCGTGATGGTCAATAAAAATATAGTGGCCATACAATCATCTTCCCTCAATACATCACTACTATTGCCAAATACTTACCTCGAATTTTTTTTGAATTGTGTTAGTGTCAGTATTTTCATACTGCCATCAGTGATCAAATCTCCTCTTTTCATTTTCATATTAGGATCTCGCTCAGAATTTTTCTTCATTCTACCTAGGTCCTCATTCAAAAATTTACTCACTAATGGTAGCCCTAGTAAAAAAACCTCACTCATCTACACTCCATCTACCTCCTTTGACCTTTTCCCATGCCCATTCCTCTCATTTCCCTCTCCCAGGGTTTTGAGGACATTTTTCTTGGTTTCATGACCTCCATTGTTAAATCATCAACAAAAATTGTATCTTGATGCTCTTACACCTCCTCCTATCCTTAATACACCTTCCTAAATTCTTCCCATCACTTTTATCCCTCAAAATGATCATTTTTCTACAAACCCTAGCCTATTGTACGCTTTTGACACTTTTCTAGACTAGGCCTGTGTTTCACCCTTTTGGACCCCTTCCCTTCACTCAACCCTTAAAATTATAGTTTCCCTTACTTCCTAACATCCCTCCCTACCTCCAAAAAATTTCCTAAGAATTTAGAAGCCCTCTATCCCCTTTATTTCCCTTCATTCCTATAAATTTCCCAAATCCCCTATTTTGCCTACACTAAACCCTAATTTCCTCTCCCACTGAGCTAGGGTTGGATATGGAATCAGAGACATTTTAGAAGAGGAGGCATAAGGGAGGTAATTTTAGAAAGTATGAGGCTATTCCAACTCATAAACATCATGTCTCCATCATTTTTCAAGAAGTCATTCCAAGGGACAAATCATTTGCCACACATAGGGCCAGCGTTTCTTCAAAGTATGTTTCCAACCAAAGGGAGATGAATTTTACAAAAGTGAGAGTGGTTTTTATCCATAATAGTCCAAGGATGAAAAAAATCCTTCATTTTCACACAGTTTTTTTGGTTTTGGAGAAATTTCAAAAATACAGTTGCTATAAGAGAGTTGTTGCACTTCTGGAGTGACCTTGGGAAAATCAATTTGTCTCCTAGATGAAGTGTCCAATTGACTTTATTTATGAGTGAAATGATAAATACATGGAAATATATTTTTAATGAGCTATCATGAACTCAATTTTGAGTTGAGGAAGACCTCAAAAAGTTTCATGCAAGATCACACTTCATTTTTGCACCCTCATTCTGGATTTTTTGACCAGTCTTGGGAGAATCTATTTTTGGAGGTCCAAATCAAGTCCATTTTAAAAAATAAAGGTAGATATGGAAACTACACAGGATAATATTTCCAACGAGATATCCTAGGAGAAATTTGGACACTGGGAACGTAGGAAAGCATGGGTTTGAAGATGGCGCTGCGTGTTTGACGAGTTGCCTAATTTTTCACTGTTTTTCTTCAGATTTGATTTTTACCTATGGGAAATCAACATTTTACTGATGTAATTGATATGATAAATGTAATAATGATGTTTTTACTATTACCTAGGGTAAATACCTTAGGAAAAAATTATTTTTGTTACGTAATGAATCAGTTTCCAAAAAGTGAGGGATGAGTCACTTTGACCACCCTACACTCTAGCTATCAGTTCAGTTTTTGGTGGAACTACTCCTCCTCTCATGGATTCGACCCCTGAGGGTGGGAGGAGTTTTTTTGAGGCCTATATCATGTACATTTTCAGTCATTCTACAGGTTTTACTCAATTGGATGTTTGGCTATTGATCAAAGACACTAGTGTAATCAATATTTGGCAAAATTTAATGAATGAGTTGCAGCTATTTTGATGGAATACCTGAGGTATGGCATTTTGACACAGTTTCTTCTTATGTTGCATATGTTTGAATTTTTTGTACTCCCATATTTCACTTCACTTCTATGATATGTTGATTTTCAATTTGATGAGCAGAATACATCTTATATGCTTTGTTTTGGGGAAATCCTCATAATTTGTACATTTTCTTTAGTTTAGAAAGAATACATGTTTGTATTGCTCTTTCTAGCACCTCACCGGTCTTATCCATCTCATTTTAGAACCTTAAAATGTTTGAATGCCTACCTATCATTCTCTATCATATGTTTGCAATCATACCCTCATTTTCCCTGACCTAGTCCCTTTGACCTAATCCTCATCTAGCAACCCCATCAAATCAAATCAAAACAACCTCTGCACTTTATACCTAACCTAAAACACTAATCCATCCAACCCTCTTGGCTGTGATGTTATAGACATATTTGGGCACTACAACCCCAATCACATATGTCCATAAACCAAGGGCTTCTGAGTCCCTAAAAGTGTTGTTTCATGCCCTAAAGTACCAAGGTCATCTAATTACATCATCTCCAGAAAGTTCTCCACAGAAAACTGCTCAGAACTGGTCAAAACTAGACCATACAGACTGCTTAGTGCAGAGGATGTGATGCATATCACCTGCTCAGTGTAAAAAAGTGTGATGCATACTGGAAAGCCCTTCTGTAGGGTGCAATGAGCGAGAGTAGACAAATGGCAGAGACAGTTTGCAAGGTGGATGATCATGGAATCTTCCAGAAACTTCTCCTATGACACTTGCCTCTCTAAATTCGCCCAGGGATGAGTAAGAGATCATCAATCTCCAAGTGGAACCAAGAACTATCAGAGAGAGGACACTAATCAAAATCCCAGAAGCTAACTCACCCCCCTGTAGTCATCTATATATGGATCCCTCATCCCATAGATCCAAAGGCTAAAATCTTGTATCTTGTAAGGAAGTGATGTTGGTTTCCTGGTGCAATATCATAGTGTTGGGTGATCTAAGCTTTTCATAAGGTGAAGAAGGGCTTTCATGCTGGGAGGATGATGTTGGGTCAAAGCAATGGGTTGTAATCCTCTCTCCTAACCTCTATATCAATAAATTTATTCAAGTTTTCCTCCACATTCTTGTATGTTTGCTAATATATGCATGTATGTGGTCAATATATATCTGGTCCTATATTGTTTATGACTGTAGATCTCTGCACTTTGAAGGTATTATGTTGCTTTGACTTTACAGGTACTCTTTGAAGCGGAGCGGTCAATGGAAGAGCGGCAAACATCTGTCAAAGGGGAGAAGGAACAAGCAGAGAACCAAGTGAAATATCGAGGTTGGTATTCTTTGCTCTTCTCCTATCTACTTCGCGTAAAGGAAAATGAAAGTAACTTTAATCTATTTGTTTCTAAGATAGCTAACCATCTTAGTGGGACTAGCAGCTCTGCATAGACACTAGATTTCTAGATAACAAAATGGTGACTCCACTGGGGAGCGAGTAATTTGTTTGCTTGTCTATATTTGTTTGCTTTATAAACTTACAGACGGAGCCTGAAGGCAAGCCATCTAGCCTTCAAACTGCATTTTCTATGCAAGTGAAAAGTAGATCAATGTTGCTTCAGTCTATCTCCGGGTTTTGTTTATAAACTGAACAATTGATTTGCAAACATCCTAATTGCCCTGGTGGTGGCTCAAGTAGCCTCATTAGATCAGCCCCTGAGATTTGCATGTACTAACTATCATTTGCTCGGCCTAAATCCCTGAACTAAGCTGCAAACAATGACCCAGAACCAAGTTGAAGTCTCGTCCCTAGACCATCGCACCTTCTCCTCTTGGAATCTGGATGCATCGCACTTCCCGTGTGCACTAAGTGAGATGCATTGCACTTTCCCTATGTTACAGGTGCAATGATAAGATAAGACCTCTTCTGCTTCCAGATTTTGGTTTCTTGTGCACTCTCTTCAGCGTTATTCAGGATTTTTGCTGTCTGTGATCAGTATACCTATGTGGAAACTCCCTTCCTTTGCATGATTCAGCCTCCATTGTACAAAGAACTGTAAATGTTTTTATGTATTGTTCACCATTTACAATCCTCTTTTACAAAGAAGTAGCATAATCAAGTTGTCGTCTTTTGATTTGAAAGTGTCGCAAGTGTCGTTTTCAGTCAAAGAAAAGAATTCTATTATTCTTGATGGTCGATTATATTGTTACTCTTGTATTTGATTTGAATTAGTAGTTTTTTAAGTGTCGAAAGCAATTTCCAATTCAAAATCGCAAAGTGTCATCATTATCTTCCTTTCGTTTTTGAAAAGAAAATCGTTCGTACTATCACTTGAAACAATTCAAATTTGTACTTAGCATTCTTTTTGTCATTCACACATTAAGAAAGCGAAAACAAATACATGCACATGCATTTGCATTTAGACTACTTGTTGATTTCAATTTAGGACAATGCATCTAGTGTGTTCTCTATGCTCTTTGTTGAAAAGAATCTCATTTCTCTTTCCTTAGTAGCTAGGGTTTTCATTGCAAAAGAAGATTAAATGATTGTTTATCATCTTAGAATGCATTATAGGAATTGTATATCTACATCATGCGGTGAACCTAAAAGGAAAACTTCTTAGGAAAGATCAACTATAAAATAAATTCAATGAACATAAAAACGCTTTGGAACATAACGCACAACATTTAGAAGTCTAGGCTAGAGATGTATTCCGGCATCATAAAGCCTAGTAAATATCGCTTTCATTGTAGGTTGGGTGATTCCTCCTCTTTGAGACGACAAGTGCCAGTACCGACTTGTGCTCCCACGTACCGTCGAGTATATATTGGGAGACCACAATAGGCTACATCCTTTATCCTTAGGAAGCCATGTCTGCCTCCCTATCTATTGCAATGCACTGAACACAGCATTCGGGAAAATTGACTATCGTACCGTAAAAGTATTTTGCAGTTTTGTGATTGGTTTGGTAATACCTCTATCTAGATTTCCAGAGTAGTCTCTTTCGTTCCTTTTCAGACTCCTTAAAGGAAAAGGTCCATCTGAGCACTTGTCACTTCAGGCTCATTAAAAATCAAAGGCGACTAGAGTCATCTTTGATTTTTCTCAACTCTTAAAAATTGAAAAAGCAAGTTGTGTCAAAGCGTCTAAAATTTATTTTAGTTGGAATAACGTCATTGTTCCCTCATTGGTCTTCGGTTGAGGAAAATGGAGTCCACCAACCAAGGATTTCCCCTTGGAGGAAATCATAGTCCTTTTTGCTCTTGGGGAGATGTTGGTGCACCTCATATGGCCACATTGTCCCTCTCAGGACTAACAATCAGCTTGCCAATATGGCTCTTCTCAACCTCAGTCGTTCAAACCACTGTGATTCCTGAGCAATCAAGTCAACAACTAGATGATACTAGAGTTACCCCCCAACCTTCTACTTCGCTTATTTCTCCCTCCCCTCCTCCTCTTCACTTGGTAAGGCTGATGAAGCTAAAGACCAAGTAACTGAGAAGAAGAAGAAAGGGAAGGAGAAGGAGAAGAAAAAGAAGGAGCCAAAGGCAAAAAGGGGCAATCGTGCATCATCTAGCAAAAATCCACACACTACACCATCCAAACTGAAATCTCTGTGTGTCATTTGCAAAGGGGACCACTATCATTGAGATTGTCCTTGCATCCCTTGGATCTTAAGGCACTAGTCTCCTCATTTGCACAATCCAATGTCGTCAACCTCTCATGATCATGTTGAGAGTACATCGTCAACTAGCGAAAAAGAAGTCTCTGGACAAAAAGGAAAATGTAAATTTCCTTGCAAACTATGTGAAGGAAATCATGCCATCCACTGTTGTCCCTTCCTGGACAAAGCTAAAAGAGTCTTGGATGACCGTCTTGCTTAACTGCTACGGCTTCCTCCTGGGTACAAGAAACTCTTGTTGAGTCCATCACTAGTTGAAAATCCAACCAACACAACTTTGTGGTCAGTCGAAGCATCTATCATTGAAGATAAACCATCTGAATCCATACCAGATGAAAGTCAAAAGGTTGAGGTGGCAGTCGACCTGGTCTTGTCTTCAGAAGGTCCATCTTAAGATGATATGGTCACCGAAGAGAATGAGAACGACACCGTTCAAATTCTTTTCGTAAACACAGACTCCAATGAACAAGGGGGCAATCTACCTGTTCCTTTACCGCAGGAAGGAAGTTCGTCAGGGTCATATCCGGTCGTTTATTCAGTCCCACCTCTGAGCAACCTAGTCGTTTCCTTCAATTGGAATCTACTAGGCAGACCTCGTTTACTATCTAATGTACCATTCCGAATCATTGTACAAACTTACAGAATGGTCATGGTCGGTACCATCAAAAATGAAGGGGCTTCTATGAGTATCCTTTCCTCAACTGCTTGGAAAGCGCTTGGTTCCCATCGCTTCTACCTGAGATGCAAAATCTAACAGGCTTTGATAAAGGAACCAGTCAACCGTTAGGGATCCTTCCGAGTTTGCCTATAACTTTGAGAGGGAAAACCGTATATATGAACGTAATGGTAGTCCAAGGACCTTTAGATTATAATCTACTCCTTGGGCGTGACTATATTTATAGCATGGGAATCATCGTCTCCTCACTGTTTCGAGTAATGTGTTTTCCGCATGAAGGCCGAGTGGTCTAGCTCGTAGGCCAGCTTTCATTCCCCAGCTCACACATAGCTAATAGTCAAGTACCATCCCTAACTGGTCTTTTCATGCAAGGAATGTCTCATCAATCTCCATTCCGTCCACCCGAAGAGCACGAGTAATTTGGTGGACATGACTGCAACCCAGGGGGCATGCACCCTGGTCTGCTTCGGCAAGAAAACTTCAGGTATAGGGTAAGTTTCCGCGTGGGAATATGACTGGTCTAACACGCCCATCCGTTTAGGAAAATTGGGTTGGAATGGAATAAGATACCTCCTTTAGAAGGTAGGGCTTTCCTGATAGAACAAATGTTTTGTCTACAAATTGAAGGGCAACTTCGTTATACCTAGGGGCATGCAAACCTTTTTGCGCGCAAGTGAAAAGCAACCAGCGTAACGCTAACTCTATAGTTCCGCTAACTTCAACTGCTTAAGTTAGGTGAGTGGTCAAAGGGACCGTTCGCCTTCGTAGGGGTCATATGGCGCCAGCAAAGTAAAGGAAAAGTTTTCCTACCTAACCTCAATAGTTAACTAACCCCTAGGATAGTAGTTGGTCGTTCCTAGCTTGCATGCGAGAAGGAGCGGAGCAAAGTTTCGAATGGTGCAAGCTCCTTAAAAATTGAACCTATCGGTGAGACATCCTTATTATACGACTGGAACGATCAGTTTTTATGCAAAGTTTAAGCTCGTTAAAAATTAAACCTAAGCAATGAGCAAATGTTCCCCCAGAGTTTAAGCTCATTAAAAAATGAACCAACCTCCGATAAATAACCTTTGTGAATGCATTATCATCAGCTTTTGAGCCCTGGTTGTGTTCTCGCCATCACCTCCACTCTATTTTAGTCGATCATACGCCTCCATTTGATTGTTTACCCTTTTGAGGAACAACTATGAAGAGTGATTCTGTTAGCCATCCTTGTGACACTGCCATGATTGGAAAATTCCAAACCTTACCTAGAATTAGCAACTACCTGAAAATATCACTCGTTCCTCAAATACGAGTCTCCTTTAAGCTCTTTTCACCTGACTCGTAAAATATGAAAAGATTGCCGAGAAATTGGCCTCTCCAGCTCGTTAAAGCTACCGGGAGTGCTATCCCTCCTCTAGATTTTAATTTTTTTGGACCCAAGGGATTATTACACAAAAAGATCGAGCGCTTGTCTTGTTTGGCTTGTTAAAACTATCGAAAATTCATCCCTTTCATATTATTTTATGCTTTTTCGGACTTAAGGGATTATATGATGAAAAAGGATTACTGGAGTTTCCTTTCCATCCCTTTTCAGACTCTCTAAAAGTGAAAAAGGATCGAGTTGTATTTGAAGTTAAACTCGTTAAAACCAATAGCGACAAACTTGTCCATGCAGACAAGAACGAGTTTCACTGTCGCTAAGCTCGTTAAAACATAGTGACGGGTTTTCCCAAAGGGCAAATTATAGAACAAGCATATGTTATCCTCCTCAAGCTTGACAAAAATAAAGAGGTACTAGTCAGCAATGACTGGGGAAAATTTGGGAAGAAAACTTGAAGAAACTTTATTGGTAGCGAGTCACTCTTGAACATGACACTTTTACTCCATCACCATGATTGAGTCAGGTTGGGTTATTCCATTCACCAGTCATATTAATCATTGGTCCATCGTACCATCCATCTTTGGGGTTAATGCTACCAATCCATTTCAGTGTCACCGATATGTTCAATAGAAGTCGATCAGAGAATTCACCAACCCATATTGTGTCTCATCTGCTGCAATACCTTCACACTCCATCCTTTCATGACCGCCACCCTGAACCCTTTATCATCAGATCGTTTTCACCTCCACGAAATCATTTGCTCCATTTCGTGTCATAAATGTGGGATTCATTAAGGCCCTCCTACGATGGGTTACTTCTTATTGACGATAGCTCATTATCCAAGAAGTCAACCTAGGAACAATCCTTTTAGTACTTTGAAGCTTGCATGCCTCAATGGCAAGTTTCTCACTTCCGGCGACAGGTTTACATCAATGGCCTTCGACCGAAAGATTTTGCGCGGTGTTCGACGCCACGTCCCTTTGCACACCACGCGAATTGTATTGTAGTACCTTTAGGGTCATCATCATTATCGGTGATTCATCTTGCGCCTGCTAACAGCTTACATCATTGGCTGGTAATCAAGCAATGTCTTTCCATGTTCGACTCCAGAACATTTTTCACATGGATCGACTTGTACTTCGGGCGAAGATTGGATGAGTTTGAAGACCCCGGATCTAGTTTCATCCATTCGGACTGCGATATATTCAGGAAAATAAAGACATCAAATGTACATCAGTGCTGCACAGCTGATCATCCAAATCAAAGGATGATGGCTCTACCAGAATCATCAGTCTGCCACATAGATGGTTGTCTGTCCTATTTACATGAAAATGAATCTATAAAGCTGAGCATGGGAATGCCCACCTTAGCTAGATCATGAAAATGTTATGAAGATAATGTATTGTATTGTATCTTATTACAGGTCGCCTTCCAGTTCAAAAGAACCTTGGATCCTCATGATAAAGCATCTCACCCAACATCAAAGATCTACGACCTCATGCTTTAGGGGGCAACTGTTATAGACATATTTGGGCACTGCAACCCCAACCACATATGTCCATAAACCAAGGGCTTCTGAGTCCCTAAAAGTGTTGTTTCATGCCCTAAAGGAACAAGGTCAGTTGATTACATCATCTCCCAATATAGTTCTCCCTTTGAAAAAAACTACTCAGAACTGGCAAAGCGGGACCATACAGACTACTCAGTGCTAAGGGTGTGATGCATCTGCACTTGCCACATGCAAAAAGTGTGATGCATACTGAAAAGGCCCTCTGTGGGGTGCGATAGCGAGAGTAGACAAAAGCAGAAGCAGTTGGCTAGGTGGAATCCCAGAAATCTTCTAGAAAACTATCCATTTGACACTTGCCTTCTCTAAATTCGCCCAGGAATGAGTAAGAGATTCATGAATATCCAAGTGGCAACCAAGAACTATCAGAGAGAGGACACTAATCAAAATCTAGAAAGCTGACTCACCCACTGCAAACAAATCTTATATATGGATCCCTCATCCCAGAATATCCAGAGGCTTCGAAATCTTGTATTTTTGTAAGGAAGTGTTGTTTGGTTTCTTTGTTGTGGAACATTCATAGTGTTGGCGGTTATCTAGCTTTTCATGACGTGGAAAGAAGGGCTTTCATGCTAGCGAGGATGGCATTGGGTCATATTCAATGGGTTTTTAATCCTTCTCTTCTACTCTTTCGAATCAATAAAGCTATTTGAGTTTTCCTCCATATTCTTGTATGTCTGAGTTGATATATGCATTTGTGTGGTCAATATATATTTGATCCTATATTGTTTATGTTGTAGATCTCTATACTTTGATGGTATTATGCTGCTTTGACTCTACAGGTGTTCTTTGAAGTGGGACAAGCAAGGAAGGAGCGGAAAATATCTGTCAAAGGGGAGAGGAAACAAGCAAGGGGCCAAGCAAAAGACTGAGGTTGGTACTCTCTACTCCTCTTTCATCTACATATAAATGAAAACACAAGTAACTTTAGTTTGTTTGTTTCTAAGATAGCTACCCGTCTTAGTGGGACTAGCAGGTCTGAATGGACACTAGTTTTCCCAATAACAATGTTGCAAGTCTACGCCTCATGCTGGATACATGTCGAAGGTATCAGATCACACTGAACTTAAATAAATGTATGTTCTGTGTAAATTTTGGTATTTTTCTCGGCCACGTTTTATGTAAGCAGGGATTGATGGTGGACCCTGCGAAGATCGCCATTATTTTGAATTTGGAACCCCCTAGGAATGTGAAATAGTTGCAAGAAACTTTGGGACACACTGCGTACTATAGGAAGTTTATCAAGGCGTATACCCAGATAGTCGCACTGATGGAAAAATTGTTAAAGAAGGATGTGATGTTTTTCTGGGATGAAGACTTTCAGTGCAACTTGGATGCCTTGAAAGAGAAAATGGCGACAATGCCTATCTTCGTGTTTCTCGACTGGAAAAAGGAGTTTCATGTACATGTTGATGCCTCTTGTATTGTGTTGGGAGCAGTCTTAACGCAAGCCAGAGAGAGAGAAATTGATCATCTGGTAGCTTTCGCGAGCAGGAAGTTATCCAAAGCTGAGAACAATTACTCCACCATGGAGTGCAAAGGGCTAGAGATGGCCTACGCGCTACAGAAATTCAGACATTATTTGTTGGGCTGACACTTCAAGATGTATACAGATCACTTCGCATTGAAGTATTTGGTCCGGGGGGAAGATATGCTGATGGTTGCTATTGTTCTAGGAGTATGACTTCAAGGTAATTGTGAAGCTGGGAAGACTGAATGCAGGCCCAAACCATCTCTCAAGATTGAAATAGGCGAAGGACCCAGTAGTTTGGAGGAAGGACTACTGGACGCACAACTCTTTGCGGTGCGCATCATAGATGACCATTTTGCCGATATTATTCATTTCTTAACAACAAGAACAACTCTTGAAGGTTATTCCACTCAACAAAAGGAGTTAATAGCTCGCGCTGCAGATCTTTTGGTAATTGTGGGTCATTTGTATAAAATGGGGTCAGATGAGATATTGTGAAGATATGTTTTGGAGTTTTAACGCATGAGTATCCTAGATGAAGCCCATGAAGGAGTGGCAGGAGGCCGCTATGTAGGGAAAGTGATTGCGTAGAAGATTTTACGTGCTGGATTATGGTGGCCTACATTACACAAGGATTCTAAGGCATACTGCAAGGCGTGCAACGCTTGCCAAAGGACAGGGTAGCCTTTAAATCCTCAAGTCTTGGCCAGCCTAGTATGTATCATACCTTTCGATGTATACTAGGTGCGATGGAGGCAGAACGAATTTTTCAAACCCCAGAGGCTCAGAAAAGCCGGAAAACATGCTCAGAATTTAGAAAGGAAAGAATGCAACTGAAGAGCTTAGGTTTAGCTCTTACCTAGTCCAGACGACGCCGAAAATTGTCTACAGAATCTCCCAGAATCAGCTGGTGAAAATCAAGGGGGAAAACACCTCCAGAGCTCCAACAATCCCAAATTCAAATGAAATGGTAAAATGAGGGGTAAAAACCACTTTTAAGTTACTTTTCATGTAATTCAAGTAGGGTATTAGTGTTTTAACTCATTTTTCAAGCATGTATTCCCATTTCTAATCAATTTGATGGAGCAATTGAATAAGTAGTACAACCGTCAAAATAACATAGTGTTAATGGTGAATCAAATATCAATGACCATTATAACGTGCAGTTTTACACAAAGTTCAAGCTCGTTAAAAAAATAATCCTAGCAATGAGCATATGTTCCACCAGAGTTTAAGCTCATTAAAAAATGAACCCACCTCTGGTAAATAACCATTGCGATCGCATTATCATTAGCTCTTGAGCCTTGGTCGTGTTCTTACCATCACCTCCACTCTCTTTTTGCCGATCATATGCCTCCATTTGATTGTTTACCCATTTTGAGGAACAAATGCGACGAGTGATTCTGTTAGCCACCTTCTTTACACTATTGTGATTGAAAAGTTCCAAACCTTACCTGGAACCAACTGCTATCTAAAAACAACACTCATTCCTCAAAAAATGAGCCTCCTTTAAGCTCTTTTCATCTGACTCGTAAAATATAAAACGATTGCTAAGCAATTGGCCTCTCCAGCTCGTTAAAGCGATTGAAAGTGCTATCCATCCTATATATTTTAATCTTTTTGGACCTGAGGGATTATTACACAAAAAGATCGAGCACTTATCCCTTTTGTATTATTTTACACTTTTTCGATCTTAAGGGATTACATGATGAAAAAGGAACACTGGAGTTTTCTTTCCGTCCCTTTTCAGACTCTCTACAATTGAAAAAGGACCGAGTTATCTTTTTCATTAAACTTGTTAAAACCAATAGTGAGAAACTTGTCCATACAGACAAGAACAAGTTTCATTGTTGCTAGGCTCGTTAAAACATAGTGATGGGTTTTCCCAAAGGGAAAATTATAGAACAAGCATATGTTATCCTCCTCAAGCTTGACAAAAATAAAGAGATACTGGTCAGAAATGACTGGGGAAAAATTGGGAAGAAAACTTGAAGAAACTTTATTGGTAGCAGGTCGCTCTTGAACATGACACTTTCACTCCATCACCATGATTGAGTTGGGTTGGGTTATTCCATTCACCGGTAATATTACCATTGGTCCACCGTACCATCCATTTTTGGGGTTAATGCTACCAATCCATTTCGGTGCTACCGATATGTTCAAGAGAATTCACTCAAAGAATTCACCGACCCAGCTTGTGTCTCATCTGCTGCAATACCTTCACGCTTCATTCTTTCATGACCACCACCCTGAACCCTGTATCATCAGATCATTTTCACCTCCAAAAAATCATTTGCTCCGTTCCGTGTCGTAGATGTGGGATTCATTAAAACCCTCCTACGATGGGTCACTTCTTATCAACATTAGCTCATTATCCAAGAAGTTGACTTAGGAACAACCCTTTCAGTACTTTGAAGCTTGCATGCCTCAATGCAAGTTTCTCAACTCCCGGCGACATGGTTTACATATCAAAATGGGCCTTCGACCAAAAGATTTTGCGTGGTGTTCAACATCGAATCATGTATTCACACCACATGAATTGTATTGTAGTACCTTGAGGGTCATTATAATTATTGGTGATTCCTCTCGCGCCTGTTAATAACTTACATCATTGGCTGGTAATCAGGCGATGTCTTTCCATGTTCGACGCCAGAACATATTTTCACATGGATCCGCTTGTACTTCGGACGAAGGTTGAACAAGTTTTGAAGACCCCAGATTTAGTTTCATCCATCCGAGTTGTGATATATTCAAGAAAATAAAGACATCGAATGTACATCGTTGCTGCATAGATAATCATCCAAGCCAAAGGATGATGGCTCTACCAGAATCATTAGTCTGCCACACATATGGTTGTCTATCCTATGTACATGAAAATGAATTTATAAAGCTGAGCAAGGGAATGCCCGGCTCAGCTAGATCATGAAAATATTATGAAGATAATGTATTGTATTGTATCTTATTATAGGTCTCGTTCCAGTTCGAAAAACCTCGAATTCTCATGATAAAGCATCTCACTCGACATCAAAAGGATTTACGACCTCATGCTTTAGGGGGAAACTGTTATAGACATATTTGGGCACTGCAACCCCAACCACATATGTCCATAAACCAAGGGCTTCTAAGTCCCTAAAAGTGTTGTTTCATACCCTAAAGGAGCAAGGTCAGTTGGTTACATCATCTCCCAAAAGTTCTCCCTCAAAAACTACTTAGAACTGGTCAAAACTGGACCATACAGACTGCTCAGTGCTAAGGGTGTGATGCATCTCACTTGCCACATGCAAAAAGTGTGATGCATACTGAAAGGCCCTTCTGTGGGGTGCAATGAGCAAGAGTAGACAAATGGCAGAAGTAGTTGGCTAGGTGGAAACCCAGAGAATCTTCTAGAAACTTTCCATTTCGCACTTGCCTCTCTGAATTCACCCAGGGATGAGTAAGAGATCATGAATCTCCAAGTGGAACCAAGAACTATCAGAGAGAGGGCATCTAATCAAAAAATCTAAGAAAGGGCTGACTCCACGCCAACCTGGCAAACATCTATATATGGATCCCTCATCCCATAGATCCAGAGGTTTGAATATTGTATTTGTAAGGAAAGTGTTGTTGGTTTCTTTGTGGAACATCATAGTGTTGGGTGATCTAGCATTTCATGAGGTGAAGAAGGGCTTTCATGCTGGGAGGATGGCATTGGGTCATATCAATGGGTTGTAATCCTCTCTTCTACTCTTTCTATCAATAAAGCTATTTGATTTTCCTCCATATTCTTATATGTTTGAGTCGATATATGCATTTGTGTGGTCAATATATATTTGATCCTATATTGTTTATGTTGTAGATCTCTATGCTTTGATGGTATTATGTTGCTTTGACTCTACAGGTGTTCTTTGAAGCGGGACAAGCGAGGAAGGAGCAGCAAAGATCTGTCAAAGGGGAGAGGAAACAAGCAAGGGGCCAAGCGAAAGACTGAGGTTGGTACTCTCTACTCCTCTTTCATCTACATATAAAGGAAAACGAAAGTAACTTTAGTTTGTTTGTTTCTAAGATAGCTACCCGTCTTAGTGGGACTAGCAGGTCTAAATGGACACTAGTTTTCCCAATAACAATGTTGCAAGTCTACGCCTCATGCTGGATACATGTCGAAGGTATCAGATCACAATGAACTTAAATAAATGTATATTATGTGTAAATTTTGGTATTTTTCTCAGCCACGTTGTATGTAAGCAGGGATTGATGGTGGACCCTGCGAAGATCGCCATTATTTTGAATTTGGAACCCCCTAGGAATGTGAAATAGTTGCATGCAACTTTGGGACACACTGCGTACTATAGGAAGTTTATCAAGGCGTATGCCCAGATAGTCGCGCTGATGGAAAAATTTTTAAAGAAGGATGCAATGTTTTTCTGGGATGAATACTTTCAGTGCAACTTGGATGCCTTGAAAGAGAAAATGGCGACAATGCCTATCTTGGTGTTTCCCGACTGGAAAAAGGAGTTTCATGTACATGTTGATGCCTCTTGTATTGTGTTGGGAGCAGTCTTAACACAAGCCAGAGAGAGAGAAATTGATCATCTGATAGCTTTCGCGAGCAGGAAGTTATCCAAAGCTGAGAACAATTACTCCACCATGGAGTGCAAAGGGCTAGAGATGACCTACGTGCTACAGAAATTCAGACATTATTTGTTGGGTGGACACTTCAAGATGTATGCAGATCACTCCGCATTGAAGTATTTGGTCAATAAGCCTGTGTTCGGGGGGGAAGATATGCTGATGGTTGCTATTGTTCCAGGAGTATGACTTCAAGGTAATTGTGAAGCCGGGAAGACTGAATGCAGGTCCAAACCATCTCTCAAGATTGAAATAGGCAAAGGGCCCAGTAGTTTGGAGGAAGGACTACTAGACGCACAACTCTTTGCGGTGCGCATCATAGATGACCATTTTGCCGATATTATTCATTTCTTAACAACAAGAACAACTCCCGAAGGTTATTCCACTCAACAAAAGAAGGAGTTAATAGCTCGCGCTGCAGATTTTTCGGTAATTGCGGGTCATTTGTTTAAAATGGGGTTGGATGAGATATTGTGAAGATATGTTCCGAAGTTTTAACGCATGAGTATCCTAGATGAAGCCCATGAAGGAGTGGCAGGAGGCCACTATGTAGGGAAAGTGATTGCGTAGAATATTTTACGCGCTGGATTATGGTGGCCTACATTACACAAGGATTCTAAGGCATACTGCAAGGCGTGCAATGCTTGCCAAAGGACAAGGAAGCCTTTAAATCCTCAAGTCTCGTTGTAGGTATTTCATAAGTGGGTCATTGAATTTATAGGTCTGATAAAACCACCAGGAAAGAAGACGGGCACACGGTATATTATTGCTGAAATAGAGTATTTAACCAGATGGACAGAAGCGCAGCTAGTGAGGGATTGTACAACGACCACTGCTGTGAAATTTTTATTTGAATATGTCTTAACACGGTTTGGATGTCCTAAGATTTTGATTAGTGATAGGGGTATGCATTTCCTGAATGAAACGATCAACGCGATGTTGGAATAATTTTAGGTATATCATAAGAAGAGCATGCCCTATCACCCACAAGTGATTGGAACAGTGGAAGCTTTTAATAAGATCTTGGAGCATGCATTGATAAATATATGCAATGCGTAGAGGAATGACTAGGACATGCGCGTACCTATTGTGTTATGGGCTTATAGGACGACCTGCAAGAAAATGATAGGACAAACGTCATCCCGGTTGGTCTATGGAATTGTAGCAGTCATGCTGATGGAGTATATTGTGCCTAGTTTAAGGGTTGCAACCTTGACTGAGATAGCGGACCATGAGACCTTGTGTTGAAATATGGAAACAAGAATATTCCAATTTATTTTTTCCTTGAATTTAATTGTGAATTAAAATCAATATTAGTCTTAACATCTACTTGGAAATAATTAATTAATTTATTTTAAATAAATTAGTTGGAGAAATTAAACTTAGAAGTCTTTCTAAAGTCATGCAAGAGTTATCCCTTAAATTAATGAGATAAGACTGAGTTATATTTGAGTTGTAATTAGTTAACTCAGTTTACTGAGTTAAGTCCAGTTAAATTAATTCCAAATTGTTTGAGGAACTAATAGTGAGTTAACAGTCAGTTGATGCATTAATGCACTCAACTAGTGCTACTCTAGTTAACTGAAGATTCCCTCATCAGAAACTCATGCATGTCTATTCTGAGAAAGACCCAGTTGAGATAAATGTTCAAGGAAAATGTACTATTAGTTGCATGTGTTTTCTCATGGAGAAAACTCATGTATGTAGCCAAGGATTTATCCTTGAGGATTGCGCAGTTTTGAAGGATGTGTTTTCCACTTGGTAAGAGGCTAATCAATGACAAGGAACAACGCAAGGAAATAGGAGCTTGGAGGGCAGAGAGGAAGGCTGGAGAGAAGCCAAGATTGCCTGTGAGCATATGTGAAGATTGTACTGAGAGCTGGTTAGTTGTGAAAGCTAGGGATTTGTATAATTCCTATGTATTTCCACCATGTATGATAATACAATAGTGTGGGGTTTTTAGTCGAGGCTTTCCCCAAAGTATTTTCATGTTTATTGTGCCATTGATTCTTCTTCTTTTGGTTATATTGTTTAGCTCGATCTTTAAGCTTCCGAAAATTGATAGTAGAAGTAGGTTATAGTATTCTGCTTTGATTTATATTGCATTATCAGGTTAACCTACACAGATTTTCTACATGGTAACAGATTTGGATTTGTAGAAATTTTCTACATGGTATCAAAGGTGTGAACAATATACTGAGAAGAGAATTCGAAGTTTGAAGTTCAGGGTTGCAGGTGCAAATTGAATTCATATCATGCTTCAAGGTTGGTCAATGGCATTCTATGGCTTGAGACTCGAGTATGCCTTGGAAGGGAGCTTGAATTACAAAGCATGGAAAGATAGAATTGAGGTTGTATTAGAAGACAATGGCTTGAAGGAATTCATTGATAAAGAAATCCCAAAGCCAGCTTCAACTAATGCACAAGAGTTGGCTGAGTGGAAGAAGTGTGTGGCAAAGGCGAGATGGATCATCCTTGAGGGAGTTCAAGACCATATTGTCTTGAGTCTCCATGGGAAGGATACTCCATTTTCAATGTGCAAGACATTGAAGGACCTCTACCAAAATAGTACAGACCAGAGGAAATTTGTGCTTAAGGCTAAGCTTCGGAGAATCAAGATGGCGAAGGGCGATACTATTTCCACATATCTGAAAAAGCTCACCACTTGCAGAGATGAGCTTGGCAGTGTGGGAATAACTACTGCTGATGATGATATGGTAAGCCTCGCTCTCCTTGGCCTTCCAAAGAGTTGGAATAGCTACTAGGACTCTGTGAATGGAAGGGAGAAACTGCCAGATTGGGAACGACTCTGGTTGGATCTTATGCAGGAGGAGATCAGGAGGAGCACATGAGATGGTTGTTCATCCAAGAATGATGATGAAGAAAATATGGCCTTAGAAAGTAAGACACGGAAATGGAAGGGGAAGGCTTCCCATTTCAAATCGAATTCTTCTCATGGAGGGAAGAAGGGTGACATGTCTAAAGTAAGACACTTTAATTATCACAAGATGGGACATTATGCGACTAATTGCCCATCGAAGAAGTCCAAGAAGGGATCCTTGGAAGGATCGAAAGATGAAGCATTAGCCTCTCAGTTCAAAATGGAATTTACCGTCATCGCATGCATGGTGTCATCGATGATGGGTTGTGTTTGGTATCTTGACAATGGAGCCTCATTCCACATGATCGATGATACAAATTTATTCAGTGCATTGGGGGAGAAAGACCTCAAGATGCACATAGAGATGGGTGACGACGAAAGGTATAGTGTTTCAAGAGTGGGCATGGTTGCTTTTTAGAGGGAGCATGGAGCTCCTCTCACCTTGAAAAATGTGATGTATGTGCCTGGACTGAAGAAGAAATTGATATTGGTTGTGATGTTGGAGGACAAAGGCTATGATGTTGTCTTTAGTAAAGGAAAGGCATTCCTAAGACACATAGCCATGGGTCAGACCAAGAGGATAGGGATTCGGGTGAAGAATATCTATAAACTAGAGGTAGATGATTGTGCAACATTGAGTACAAAAGTAGAATTACTACAAAGCCAAGACATTGGTGAGTTGTGGCACAGGCGGTTGGGCCATTTGCATCATGGGGCTTTGAAGATAATGCAACATATATCTACACGATTTCCCAAAGGTAAACTTGAGCATGTTGACACATGAAAAGGTTGTACCTTGGGAAAGTACACCAAGTATTCCTTTCATGATTGAGATAGTCGAGCAGAGGCTATCTTAGAGCGAGTTCATACTAATTTGTGTGGACCATTCTCAATAGCATCCATAACGAAGCAAAGGTATTATGTGATTTTCGTTGATGACTATTCTCGTAAATGATGGATTTATTTCATGCAAAAGAAGGACCAAACTTTCACAAAGTTTTGTGAGTTCAAATCTTTGGTCGAGAAAGAGTCCGGGAAGAAGATCAAGGCCCTAAGAAGAGACAATAGTGGAGAATATGTCTCTCAAGAGTTTAAGGACTTCTATGTAGCGAAAGGAATTAAACGAGAGTTGATGACACCTCATAACCCACAACAGAATGGGGTGGATGAGAGGAAGAACATAACTATTGTAGGGACAGCACGGGTAATACGGCATGACTAAGGCCTACCACTTCACTTGTGGGCTGAGGCATGCAACACAACGGTCTATTTTCATAATAGAAGCCCACATCGCATACTTGGGATAAAGAAACCAGAGGAAGCTTTCTCCTGTAAGAGACCAGATGTGGGTCACTTCAGGATCTTTGGCTCATCGATATATTTCTATGTGACAAAGGATGCACGAAAGAATCTTGAGCCGAAAGTAGAGTTGGGGATATTTGTGGGGTACACTGATACACCTCACAACTATCGGGTGTACTTTCCTACCAGTCGGAGGATAGTGGTTTGCAGAGATCTCAAGTTTGATGAGCAGAAGGCCATGCGAGTTTCCCTTGAGAGGGAGCTCCAACTACAGGCTATGGAGGAACTGTTGGTTCCTAAGGAGGAGGAGCCTCAGACTGATGTGGAGTAGCCACATGCAGAGGTTCCAGGATTGGAGACATCCACTCAAGCAAGGTCTTTTAGAGATGGACGGAAGCGCACAAGAGAAGCTGACATATTATTGGAGGATGTGAGAGAGAATGTGGGAGCACCATCTTCTCAGTGCAGATAGAGGAGGTCACTTGAGAGGTACACTAGATACATGGCCCTTGCTGGGGAATGTGTTGAGACCAAGCCATCTTCCTTTGAGGAAGCAGTGCAGCTGCCGATTTGGGTTGATGCTATGGTGGAGGAGTATGACTCCATAGTTTGTAATAGTGTTTGGGACGTGGTTCCAAGACTGGAGTACAAGTCAGTTGTGAGTTTCCATTGGCTTTACAAGGTAAAGAAAGCTGTTGATGGTAGTGTGGAGAACCATAAGGCAAGATTTGTTGCCCGTGGCTTTTCACAGGTCAGGAGGATCATGTTGCTGCAGTATATTTCGACAGAGGAGCAAGAGGCTGACATTTTGACAAAGGCATTGTCAAAGTTTAAATTCGAGTTCCATAGAGACATGATCAGGGTGGTAAATAATACCTTTCTTGTTGAGAGGGAGTGTTGAAATATGGAAACAAGAATATTCCAATTTAATTTGTCCTTGAATTAAATTGTGAATTAAAATCGATTTTAGTCTTAATAGCTACTTGGAAATATTTAATTAATTAATTTTAAATAAATTAGTTGGAGAAATTCAAGTTGGAAGTCTTTTTGAAGTCATGCAAGAGTTATCCCTTAAATTAAGGAGATAAGATTGAGTTATATTTGAGTTGTAATTAGTTAACTCAGTTTTCTGAGATAAGTCCAGTTAAATTAGTTCCAAACTGTTTGAGGAACTAATAGTGAGTTAATAGTCAGTTGATGCATTAATGCACTCAACTAGTGCTACTCCAGTTAACTAAAGATTCCCTCATCAGAAAGACCCAGTTGAGATAAATGTTCAAGGATAATGTACTATCAATTGCATGTGTTTTCTCATGGAGAAAAGTCACGCATGCAGCCAAGGATTTATCCTTGAGGATTACGCGGTTTTGAAGGATTTGTTTTCCACTTGGTAAGAGGCTAATCATCCATAAGGAACAACACAAGGAAATAGGATCTTGGAGGGAAGAGAGGAAGGCTGGAGAGAAGCCAATATTTCCTGTGAGCATCTGTGAGGATTGTACTCAGAGCTGGCTCATGTGAGAGCTAAGGCTTTGTATAATTCCTATGTATTTCCACCATGTATGATAATACAATAGTGTGGGGTTTTTAGCTGAGGCTTTCCCAAAGTATTTTCATGTGTATTGTGCCATTGATTCTTCTTCTTATGGTTATATTGTTTAGCTTGATCTCTAAGCTTCCAAAAATTGATAGTAGAAGTAGGTTATAGTATTCTCCTTTTATTTATATTGCATTATCGGGTTAACCTACACAATTTTTCTACACCTTGGAAGAATGGCTCACGCAGATCATGGAGTTAGAAGAAGACCACTTCCTTGTAGGATTTCATCAGCAAGTACAAAAGGAATGCAAGAAGGCATGGCATGATCGACATATTAAACTACACATGTTCAAGGTGGATGACTTGGTGATGTTATATGATAGTAGGTTCATAAAGTATCTAGGAAAATTTCAAATGCACTAGTTGGGGTCGTATGTTATCAAGGATATCATGGATGGTGGCGCAGTTCATCTTACAAATATGAATGGGGAACCATTCCCTGGAAAAGTGAATGGAAGTTGGCTAAAGTTGTACACGGGGAATACTGCCCCTGCGTGATGACTATATGGCAGCAGGATAATCTTAGTACTCTAGGCAGTTGTAAGGGATTGCAGTACTATAAACTACACTACCCAACAAAGTGAAGAGTGTGGTAAAAAGGTTGCACGACGGATGACATGGGTGCGATAGGTAAAGTTGCGCTAGATGAGCTATGCCATGGAAGATGGTGCCGCGCAGGGGGTCCAAAGGTAGTTGTTGAGGTTACTATTCATGATTTGATGGCCAAAAATTAGTTAAGAGGAGTGGGTAGGCGCTATTTATGGTGAAAATATTTGAATATTTGTTGCCAAAGGGGAATTTATTATCAGAATTTGGGGGGAATAATCGGATTTGAATTCAAAACTCCCTATAAATCTTGCATTTTGGACCATCAAATAACACTTTGCATTCTGAGACTTCTCTGGGTGATTTGTTGTCTAATGTTTATGAGTCGTCAATTTTGGGAGGATTTCATGGCAAGCCCAACATTTTTTGCCTTACCTACGTGGAACTAGAAGGCCATTATACAATAGATGAATGCCACCAACCCCGCCGAAGCCGTGAGTTATGAACCTGGTGTGTCTGACGCGCCGATCCATGAGATTTCGAGTATGGAAGCTTCAACCCTTGTGCCGTAAAAGAGAAGAAACCAACTACAAAAGAGAAGCATAAGAAGCCGGTGTTGGTAAGAATGTCCCCGAGGAAGAATCCAGAGGTGCAACAGAAGGATAAAAAAGACAAACAATTGGAGCAAGTGGCGGATTTAGTAGTGGAGGAATACCATGGTGTAGAAGAAGTAGATGTCGAAGAGATCGAGCCTATCTCAAGTCTTCCTGAGTATATCCCTCTGCAAAAGGGAAGAACCAAGGTAACCAAGGATCCCTGATTCCAAGAAATTCACAGTTTTGACACCCATGTTGCCTAAGTAGGTTGAATTTGAAGGTCCCAGGTTAGTGCGCATTCCAATACTAAAAATGGAGGACTAGGACCTCACGTACCATGAGAATTTCCCGCATTTAGCAGCCCACAAATATATGACAAAGATATATTATGAAGAAATGGGGGTTATGTAGTTGGAGCCCATGAAGTGGGTTTGCGATGTTGAGTAGGTGGGGCTGTTGCACATGCTCTTAGTGCCGCACTATCATTGCTCATATATCAACATAGTGTGTGTGCGCCAGCTCCTTACGCTGGTGCACAATGGGTGTTTGTGGCTTGGGCAGCCCATCCCAATATCTGACATGTTGATCCATAGGATAACGAAGTTGCCTCACAAAGGAGTGGACCCTTCCAAGGAGTTTGGAGGGAAAACCAGGAAAAAGGACTTGGCGGATAAAATGACGAAAGAGTATGGTCTTATTAAAAATTCACATGGATACTCTATCCTCTCAATTCAAGACCAAGCAGTATAGTTTGCTGCCCAGATTATTGTGGAAAAAATCATGAGGAAGTGTTGCATGGATGATGTCCAAAGTTGGTCGTGTCACTTGCGGCACAATGCACGAAGGGTGTCCAATACAATTGGGCAAAGTACTTATGCCAGCAGTTCCTTGAGAACTACTAAGAAGCCCAAGAAGAAAGAAATCCATTTCATTATTCTTGGCTTTTATTGTCTATTGTGTTAGTTGCTTGGAGGTTGCCGGAGGACAGTCAGTTTCCTTTGCACAAGGAATATTTACCCGAGGTAGCATGGTTTTCCTCGCTGTGGTCTACAAAGGATCTAGCACGAGTTAAGGAGTCAAAGATTTTCTGGATCCTAATGGAGATGGACCTTTGAATGGTGATTAATCAGAGGCCAAGGTTGTCCCCAACCTTGTTTGAATAATTGACAGCCTACGTGGAGTTTAAGGCCGATTTCCACAATGTGTCAATTAAGGCGCGGAAGAACCCAGAGAATACATGGCATTTATTGCCTTATTTGGTATCTGAGATGGATGTGCAAGAGGTTGTGGGGTATTGGCTAGCAAAGTGGCACGAACCTATGACACTTGATATGGGAACAAGCAAAGGCGCAGAGAGCTCTATTGCACAGAAGTAAAAGGATGCGGCTTAGAAGGTTTTGCGTGCCATGGCTGAGTAGAAAAAGAAGGAAGATGTTAAGGCAGTTGTGGAGAAGGAACAAATGGAGAAAGAGTGTGCTACCAAAGAGCAAGCTAAAAATTAGGATATAGAGGAAGGCGACAAGTTGGCCTCACAACACACAGATGAGCCAGAGCTGTCAGCACACAAAGGAGGCGATGGTGAGGAGTGGCATACTCCTTTCACCTTGAAGCAGCGCAGCCAAGAGCAGATTGTTGGAAAGAGGGAAAAGGACAAGTTAGAAAAGCAGGCACACACTGACCCAATGGTGCTGACAGAATGTGATATCGATGAGATCGGGGACAAAGTTAGGGACACAGCAACTAAATTCTTGTAGCATTTTGAGCAACAATATATGCAGGCATTGGGGAGCGTCCAAAAGGATCTGCGAGAGCTGCAGATCTAGGCTAATAGGATCCAGGAGGGTGTCAAGAAAGTGAGCAGAGCACAAGCGAGCTTGACATAGGGAAGTAGCACATTGGCGGAGATAGAAAGGACTTTGAACCTCATAGTCATACCATTGCTAGAGGGATCAATTCACATTGAGTCAGATGAGGATCGCACTGTGATCAACACAGTGAAGGATATGGGCCTAAATTTGGCTGCATTGCCACTCCATACCCTCCATGTGTTGCATCAGGGGATTTTAGATGAATGGAGGATTCGAGAGCAGTGTACCCTCACAGTTATTAGCTAGTTCAAAGTAAATAACGAACAAATGTTTGTGAAGAAAACCCAGGTGCTGAAGGCCAACGAAGAGATGCAGCAGAAAATTCAAAGCTTAGAGATGGTGATCGAGTAGGCCTACAAGTTAGTGCCCAAATTGCAAATACTGGAGGATGCTAAAGCATATGCAAAAGTAAGGAAGTTGGTTGCCGCAGTATGCACATCGAAGGATGAAGTTGGCAGAGTTACCTTCGAGTTCCAAATGAAGATATCAGAGATGCAGTTGAAGTTGCAGCCAATGACTCCGCGAGAGGTTTTGGAGCAGTGCAAAGAAGTAATAATGGATGGAATGAATACATTGGATACTGCAGTCAATGACTGCTCCTTAATGTTTGATGCCACGATGGAATTATGAATGAATCTGCAGGAGGAACCAAACCTGCGAAAGTTGAATACAGATGTCCGAGAGATGCAGCAACAATATGATGAGGTCTGAGCAATAGTGCGCACTTTTGCGCTAGCGCAACTCCTCGTGAAGTTACAGGAGGGAAAGTAGCTGCTAACACACGCAGAGGAATTGTAGAGGAAAGAGGCCTCGATGAAGGCTAGATTGAAACCGTGGCTAAAGGAAGCTTGTCAGCTTACTCTGTCACTTCAGGAGAAGCTCAAGGGGCTACAACAGAAATAGAGGACAATGCACCTAGCAGTGGAAGGGCCAACAACAGAGAAATTGGTCGAAGAGGTACAACATGCAACGGAATAGAGTGTTGTTGAAGTTGCAGTATTGCAGGTTGAGTTGAGCGGTCTTCGCAGCAAGATCACGGTGCCAACTGAGTGACTCAAGGGTGAGTCACGATATTTGTGTTGGGGGCCTATTGAGATAGGGTGCCTAGGGTTAGTTTTGGGGTTAGTTCACCCAAATTTTGTATATGTTTTTGTAAAAGATGTAAAGTCTCCGCGATATGTAGATGAAGAGCACGCAGATAGATAGGTGTCAAAGGGGCCTTAGCCCCTTGTTGGATAGATAGTCAAGTCGGTTTTGAGACTCACCCATGGTCCACAAACCATGGTATTGTATTGAAAAGTCTATATATTCAAGTCATAGAAAGTTTAGAAGAAAGTAGTAGATAGTGAAGAATCAAGATAGAGACTCTTTTGGGCAAGTGCTAAGGCAGGAAGGCTCTCCTTCCTGCACTTAGGCGAGAAGGGGAAGGCTCCTACAGCTGAGTGCATAAGAGGCCTTGGTAAGTCCACAACTGAGTGCATGAAGGCAGATTTGAACCATCAGAGCATAAGGACCATTTATCACATGTCCTTGGATGCAAAAACCTGGTTCTACCATCCCCCAATACTACTTTGGGTGAGACTGCAACCTGCGCTATGCAAGTTGTTACTGAAAGGGCTAGAAATTAGGGTTTTTTTGGTTGGCATGAACAACTCTGAACCTGGGTTAGGCCCCCTTAAGCCAAAATAAGACTATCTCCAATAGTGGAACATTAAGCCACCACTTGGTCCTCCAAAGAATGATCTTCTCTCTTATGCCAATCTAGAGCAGCCAAGGGGAAAATTCCCCTTACTTGAGTTATGAGTGTTTATTTATACCAAATGAGGTGACCATTCACCTCCCATGTGACTCTTCACCTCCCCCATGAATCTTGAGCTCCCATATGATTTCCGATCTTCTATGTGACCTTTGAACTCCTACATGACTCTAGGACTTCTTATTGACTTTCCACATTCCCTATGTGACCCTTGGGCTTCCACAACTTTCAAAATTTCTCATGTTTGGAAATACAAAATTACATTCCACAAATTGTAGCAAAATACATGGACAACACAAGACTTTAGTAATGACACTTTGAGAAGCCATAATTTGGCGACTGTGACGTAAGACTTTATTATGATGTATCAATGTCAAGTTCCTCTTTTTAATGCTATGTCTTCAAATCTTCATGATAGGTCTTGAATGTACTTTGTCTTCACTATCCAAAGGATTTGGATAAGTATTGGAACCTTCTCAGTCAACTTGAGTTTCCATCTCTTTATCATGGTCCATGATTCCTTTACTCTTGGATGATTATTTCTTTGTGTCTCATCTCCCTAAGTGTCCTATTGCAACCTATCCTTGATTTCCTCCCTGATCACTATCTTTCAATGTTGGGATGAAAATACCTACAAGTGAAGCTCACTCATGACCAGAAAGCCTCACTCCTAGAAACACCTAGTCTACCTTTTTTCCTTATGCAACTTGCTAACTTTGATGGGACAATGCACAATGATTGAAGGAAGATTCCTTCTTGGGAACAATGCATAAATTTAGGAGACAGGGAGTGAGGGTATGGACACTATGATTGTGCAATTAAATGTGGCAAGAGAGATACAATTCATGCATTTCACGTTGGGAAACTCCAGGAGGCAAGAATGATAGGCTTTCTCCCTAAGAATTCATAGTAAAAAGTACTTTAGGAGAAAATAATAGGTGTTGTGCATTTGAGCATTACTATGGTTGAAGGATGGCCCTACTGCTCATTGAAAGTGTGTAGTGCACAGTGAAAGCAAGGTTGGTTTAGACATTATGTAGAGGGAAGGTTCAGGAAAGAAGGATGACATGCTTGGACACTGTGATTGTATAGTGCGCAGTGGATGAGGAGTCTTAAGGCATTATGCAGTTAGCTTCTGTAAGGGTCTAGAAATGAACCCATTATTCACTAAAAGTGTGCAGTGTGCAATGCAAGGAAGGGTTAATCAACATTGTGCATTGAGAAAGTGTAACTAGGAACGTTAAAAAAATAAGATATGAGTTTGCTCAATACACATTTGAAGGACATTTTCCTCTAGGATTGCACAATGCACAGTCCCAGGAGAGAATGCATTCATCACTATGTCTTAGGAATGCACAATGTGTAGTAGCTTGTGGTTGAAGATTTGTCATTGATTGCACAAGTAGTGAGGACAGAGAGAACTCCAAAATTGATTAAGTGTGAGATCAATAAGGCAACATAATAAGGGTAAAGGCATTCAACAAGTCCTAAACATGATCACACACACATATATAATCAACCATATGACAAGAAGATACACGATATCCAAAAATAAAATTTATTCATTAAGATAACAACAAAGTGATACTTACCTCCATGTGTGACACTTAAGATGAAACCTTTTGCGACACAAGTTTTAACTGCAAATAGAAAGCGCGTAATGCCATGGGAAAGTGTCCAACACATGTCCCTAATGATAAATAGCATAAACTAGTGCAAGAGAGTGTGTTGGATCTACCTCTAGGAGATGTGTCATGGTGCTCTTAGGATATGTGAAAACAAACCAAAGTGACAAATGCAAGAGTGAAAGTAACACATACGAAAACAAAAGAAAACACAAGTAATAGATGTAAGAGTGTAAAAAAGAAATAGGGACACTTTCAAGAGATAGAGCAAGAAAAAATCATACAAGTAAAAGCAAAAGAAAGAAAAAGAGACATTTGCAAAAGAAAAAGTGACAGTTGAGAAAATCACTCGGGAGATGGAACATTTTTAACCAAGAATGCTCCTTATGCTCTAATAATGAATAGAGCTTCAAAGGAAAAATGTGAGAATGAACTTTGGATTGGACTCTTTACATAAGGAGAGTAACCATACAATTAGAGTTGGAATTTGTGAGTGTTCTTTATGAACATGGAGAAACTAGGAGCCAGGATCAAATTGAATACCACTAAGAGGTGTGAAAATAATCACTTGAAGAAGAAAACTCTCACGGTTAACAAGAATTACACAATCAGTATTTGTAGAGGATTCCCTTACACTATCACTAAGGACTGCACAGTCACTATGAGCAAGGATTGTGTAGTGGTTGTGAGCAAGGATGTCACAATGAATATGAGCAAGGATTTCATAGTGACTATGATCAAGGGTTGCGTAATCACAGCCTCTAGGGATTGCACAATCACTGTCTCTAAATAAGAGACACACTATCTCATATTCTTGGAAGAAGTGTGCTTGTGAAGACATCAAGAGCTAGGCATGTGAATGCAAATAGTTTGAAACTTAGGATTTTTAAAGGAAGACTTGAACACTTAGGAAACATGATAGACCATGAGCTTAATGGATTAAAATGAATATGGAATGGTCATAAGGGGGCTTCGAAATTTGAATCTAGGCAAAATTTTGAGGGTGTTGTAGCAGCGAAAACACTTGGCAACGCACTAGAAGAACCCCAACTTTTCTGTTTAGGTATAACATTAAGCACAAGGTCTAGCCTTCTGGAAGTATTGTCTCATCCTATTGATCACCCTAGCTTCCTTACTTAGCATGATTATAGATGTAGTCTCTTCTATTCCCTTTGTAGACTTAACGCATTTCACAAGACTAGTCAAACTTTAGTGGTTTCGATTAGGAGGTAGGGATATGTAAGTTTCGTGATTTTAAGATGTTCAGAGTCTCATTATCATCTTTGGTGTTGCTCCACTGCTAGCAGGCCTGTTGAGTACCTTGACAGAGTCACTTTAAGGAATCACACACATTGGTTCACTGCTAGCAAGCTTGTTCAATACCCCAACAAAGTTTCTTTCTTCAACTCTCTGCATAGGAAGCCTTTATCTTCTTTCACCCTTTGTTTATTTTATTAACTTTATGCACATTGGAATTTTATAGGTGTTCATTTTTTCAAGGGAATATGGGGGATCTTGACTTATTTTATGGGTAAGAGAGGTTGTTCCTTGTTTTGCAAAGACTCTTATGTATTGATATGCTCACTTAAGTTTTTTTCTCCTTTCCCTTCTCCACTCTACTGGGCTGACATGTTAGAAACCAATTAATAAAAATGGTTGATTCAAGGAATGAAGATCCTATGATATATACATGCATCATAGATCCGCTTGAGCTTTCATTTAGGAGGAAACGTATTTTCTATACGTGCATCGTTGACCTTAAAAGATATTTAGGCCCAAACAAAGAAGTAGACTAGAGATAAGGAAATCATTGCCAGTTATCACAACTACCCTTTCGAATTTTGCCACATTACCATAGAGCCAAGCATGAAAAATTTCATACATGGTCTTATTAAAACAAAAAAAAGATCAAAGACATGAAATAAAACATGACACAACATGTAAGACAAAACATATGAAATCAAAGGGAAAACTAGTAAAGGTTGTGTGGATAACAAAACTCGAATGAGAAAGGGAGATGCGAGAAAAGTGTTATAATGCAATGCAAAAATAACTAGGATGAAAATAAGCAAAAGAACATGACTAAGCTTAAATCCTAATCTATCTAAACTAGAAGGTTAGGATCATGTGAAAGCAAATTTCCAATGAAGCTGCGAGAGTTGATCCCAACTTGCAAATAAAAAGATATTGAATATTAGAACCATTAAAAAACAATGTGTAAAGATAAAGATGTTTACCTAAGAAATTTGCACAAGAAATTAAAGGTCTCGTCTGCAAGCAGAACAATGTGTTATAAAAATTTTCTTTATCCAACCTATAGATTTACCTTGACAAAGGGAGATTTCAAATGCATGTCCATCCATATGTTCATTAAGCTCAAGATAATATTGGAACTTAAGATTAACAACAGAGCTTGTGAGGGATGACTCTTCCAACTAGTCGGCGAGTAGATCTTGATGCTAAAAAAAACCAGTTTAAAAATATTGAAATTCTTGTAGAGATAAGCAATTTATCATTGCATTAGCCCTATGAGGATAATATCAAAAGAAATATATAACATAATCGTGTTCAATAACTTGGTCAAGGTTGTGAGGGCTTGACATAACCATCAACAAAAACTGAAGTACCTCCACTTCTTGACAATTATCCAAATGGTAAGACAATGTCAAGTCCCCATAACACTAGTGTAGCCCCCCATATTGTTATTTTTGTGCCCATGTTAGGTCCCTATAATAATAATGTAACCTCCATATTATTTTTGTGCCCCATAGAATCCCACTAATTTTATTGCCAAGCCCTTTCATTATTATTGTTATGTAGGCCCTAATTATATTTTGACCCTTTAGAATCCCATATATACCAAGAGGGTCTTGTCATTTGAATCATCCAAGAATTGTTAATTTATGTGATGTAAAAGGATTTTCCCCCCTTGAAGTGGCTTATTTTCAAGTTGTTGATCTATCTCTTCTTCTGTTATTTGATCTAGTTACATAACAATTAGTATCAAAGCTTGGATGCTAAGGTTTCACTGCTTCAAATAGGAAATCTTGGAATTTTGTTTTCAATAGTTGAAATTTCAACCACATGAAGCTGAAACCTCGGTGAAAATTGTGTAAAATTTTTAGAGCTTGGTTCGCTATATTCTTGGGGATATGATTCAAGAAATTTCGGGTTCTTGTATGCTCCATAATTTAGTCGCAAACAAGTGTCTCAGGGAAAACCGTCATAACTTTCGTTTCAGGCATCCAAATTGAATTTCATAATAAGTGGATGAAAGTGCAGAAGTTTTAGTTTCTTGGGTGCTATTTTCAAAGAAGAATGCTAAAACGATGACACATTCCATTCCATAGAAGTTTTCTCTACTGAACCAGACCATAAACAGGTCATCTTGGGAGATTTGGCCTAACTTTATCTTGAAGAATCCAATCTCGGTATAACTGGTGGTGTTGGAAACAGGACACAAATGCCTACCAAAAGATAAAATTTCAGACCTTTGGAGGCTGAAATTACGGGGATACAATAGTTTTAAGATCAAGCTCCAAAAAGCAAGAAAAAAGGTATGTATTTTTTAAATTTGCATAATTTTTGTTTGAAAAATGATTCTGAATTGATTCAAAGGGAATAGTAAAGCATAGATATCATTATTTTCTTTCAATATGCCTCACAAAAAAAATGGATACTCCTAGTAAGAAACCATAAATATCTACTATGGCGCATGAAGAAGAGGACAAAATGCAACATGATATATCAAAATTGAGAGACCAAGTGCAACAAATTTTTCTCTCGCAAAGAGTAACCAAAAATGAATTAGAAGTGATGATGAATGTTAATATGAATGGTTTAGAAGTAAAAATAAAAAGAGACTTGGAAGGTTTGAAGGATGGTTTAAAAGAATATGTGGAAGCAATGATGAATGTCAAGATGGAAGGGTTGAAAGAAGGCTTGACAAAGTTATTGCAAGAAAGGCTTCCTAATGGTGACAAGGTATTCCATGAAAATAAGGATTAGGACAAAATGAATATGAATTATTATTTTATGGATTCCAACAATAGGTTGAAGACTAACCACATTCTAAAGATCGATATGAAGAAGTTTGATGGCAAGGATCCGATAACATGGATACTACAGATGGAGCAGTTATTTGATCTACACAATGTACAACACGTACAAAAGGTATACATTCCATCTCAATATTTAGAACCCAATAAATTTGTATAGTATTGATGGCTTTGTTTTCATAAATCACTTGTCACTTGGACAATTTTTAAAGAGGAATTGATAGCACATTATGAGGACACAAAGAGAAATACCTTGTTTAGGTAATTGAAAAATGTCAAACAAAAGGGTTTAATGGCGGAGCATATTGAGGACTTACAAAGATTAAATATTAATGTAATTGATATTACATAGGAGCATATGATTAATGTTTTCATAGGGACTTTAAAGGATAACATCCAACATGAGGTTTTCCTTTGGGAACCTAATTCATTGGAAAATGCATTCAAGGTGGAAAGAAAAGTTGAAAGCAAAATTATGGCAACAAGGAGGTCACAACTATAAAGATGGAAGTTTTGCAACTCCTAGCTTCCCACAACCTACAAGGTTGACACCACAACAACTGGAAGAAAAAAGAGAAAAAGTGCTTTGTTATAGTTGTGATAGAAAATAAACTAAAGTTCATAAGTGTGCTAAGAAGAAATTATTCTACATAGATTGTGAAGAGGAGGAAGAAAAATAACAAAAACAAGAACAAGAAAAAGAACAAGAACAAGAACAAGAATAAGAAAAAGAACAAGAACAAGAACAAGAAACATCAAAGAAGAATATATGCACCATGAATCAACCCTAGGGACTGAAAAAGAAGAAATGAATCAAACCATATCTTGTAATTCATTAACGAGAATCGCCACTCCTCAAACTCTCAGGACAGAAGGATATATCAAGAAGAAAAAGGTAATAACGTTGATTGATTCAAGTAGTACCCATAATTTTATTCATTGTAATATAGTCAAGGATTTGAATTTCTTTCTATATCTAGCACTAGAGTGTCAAGTGATGGTTTCAAATGGAGGAACTATAAATTTCTTAGATAAGTCCTATAATATAAATCTAACCATAGGGGAATATGTATTGAATAGTCCAATGTTTCCCATTCCAATGGGTGGAATGAATTTTTTATTAAGAGTCTAATGGTTATAATATTTTGGGGCTATATATTTTAATTTTCAATAAATTTTCTTGAATTTTTTCTCGAAAGGAAAGGAAATTGAATTAAAGGGCATCAAAGGGAAACCTAGGAAGTTAATCAACTCTAATGGCATGATGGAGATTTTGAAGAAGGAACAACAATAGTAATTGCACAATTATGTTCACTAGATGTTCAATCATCTATGTCATCCATTTCTACAAATCCCCAAAGAGTCCTTGACAATTATTCCAAGGTATTTGAGACTCCCAAATATCTCCCATCGGTAATTGCAAAATTATGTTCACTAGATTTTCAATCATGTAAGTCATCCATTTCTCCATTTCTCCAAATAGTTCTTGACAATTATTCCAAAGTGTTTGAGACTCCCAAAGATCTCCCACCTATTCGTGATCATGATCATGTTGTTCACTTGATTCCAGGAAGTGTTCCTCCAAACATTAGGACTTACAAATATCCCTATGCCCATAATAGTGAAATTGAACATATGGTTGTAGAAATGCTAGCCAAATTTATTTCTCTTCTCCAATAGTATTGGCACACAAGAAGGATGGATCATGGTGTATGTGTCCAGATTATAGAGAGCTCAATAGGCTCACTATTAAGGATAAATTTTTCATTCTTGTCATTTATGAATCATTGGATGAACTACATGGAGAAATTTAATTGATCAAGTTGGATCCTTGCTCAAGATATCATCAAATTAGAATGAAGATAGAAGATATTCCAACAACAACATTCAGAACTCATGAAGGTCATTATGAATTTTTGGTCATGCCTTTTGGCCTTACAAATGCACCTTCCACATTTCAAGGTTTGATGAATTCCATTTTCAAACGCACCCTTATAAAATTTGTTTTAGTATTTTTTGATGATATAGTAATCTACAACAAGTCTTGGAAATATCATTTTCAACATGTTGAAATGGTGCTCAAACTATTGGAGGAGAAACAATTATATGCAAAACCCTCCAAATGTTTCTTTGGGGTATAAGAAGTGGAATATTTGGGTCATATTGTATCTCATGAAGTTGTTAAGGTATACCCCAAAAAAATTATAGCCATAAAGGAATGGAAAATCCTCACATCCTTAAAGAATCTTCGAGGATTTCTTAGGTTGATGGGTATTATCATAAGTTTATTAAGAATAATAGGAAAATAACAGCACCACTAACAACATTACTTAAGAAAGATGCATTTTTTTTACTCTAGAAGAAACTAAGGCCTTTGAACATCTTAAAGAGGAAATGTGTCAAGCTCTAGTATTAGCTAAAGTAGACTTCACAAAAACCTTTATTGTGGAATTTCATGCTTCAAGAAATGGCATTGGTGTTGTTTTAATGCAAGAAGGAACAACCATTGTTTTTGAAAGTTGTCTAATTGAAGGAAAGTATTTACACAAACATATTTATGAGAAGGAAATGTTGGCAATACTACATCCTCTAAAGAAATGACATTGTTCCCTAATGGAAAGACACTTCTAGGTAAAAATTGATCATGATAGTCTTAAATAATTATTGGAACAAATATTATCTTCAGAAGAGAAACAAAAATGGGTGAAAAAGATGTTAGGTTATGAATTTGAAATCATCTACAAAAAATGGAAGCAAAATGTTATCGCAGATGCACTCTCAAGAAGGGATGAGGATGCGAAAGAATTGCTCTGTGCCATTTCTATTATCCAACCTGATTAGATTACTAAAGAAAAGGATGAATAGAAGAATGACAAATAGGTATGGACACTCATTGAAAAGTTGCAGCAAGATCCCAATACATCTAATACATTTATATGGAAAAATAATTCACTATGGTACACAAATCCCTTATATCTATGTAATAAAGTTCCAACTCAAACAAAAGGTTCTTTTGGAATTACACATCTCTCCCTTAGGATTTTTAAAAACTTACCACAAGGTCAAGAAGAATTCTTTTGGGATGGCCTTAAATATGATTTTCAGAAGTTTGTGGCAGAATGTTTTGTTTTCCAACAAAATAAAGTGGAGATAATTATGACCCTAGGTATTTTACAACCATTATCCATTCCAAGTTAGCATTGTGGGGAGGTCTCAATGGATTTTATCTCTGGTTTACCCAAGTTCGAAGGAAAGAGTGTCATCATGGTGGTTGTTAATAGACTTACCAAGTATGCACACTTTTTTGCATTATCTCATCCTTTCAAGGCCAATACAATCTCTACTGCATTTGTGGAAACAATTCAAAAGCTACATGGAAACCCAAAGATTGTTGTAAGCGACATAGATCCCATTTTCACTGGAAATTTTCAAACATAATTATTTTCTTGTCTTGGTACTCAATTATCTCATAAGTCATATTATCATCCTAAATCTGATGGGAAAAGTGAGATATATAACAAATGTTTGGAAGCATATATTCGTTGGTTTGTATATGATAAAAAAACATGATGGGTCAAGTGATTACCTCTAGCATAATGGTGGTATAAAACTTTCTTCCATACTACAACAAAAATGACCCCATTTATGGTACTTTATGGATATCATCCACAATCCATCACATCATCTTTAAGATAAAATTATAAGGTTCAAGCAGTGGAAGATCATATCAAGCATCAACAACAAGTTATCTAACTCTTAAAGGATAACCTGACGCTGAAAAAAAATCAAATGAAAGAACAAGAAGATCAACATTGCAGTGAAAGAAGTTGATTTGATGTGGACGATTGGGTATTTTTATGGCTACAAACATACAAACACATGTCCCTTAAGCAAGATAAAAAGGATAATAAATTATCACCCAAGTATTATGGCCCTTATAAGGTGTTGCGAATGATTGGTACTATTACATACAAATTGGAGTTAACTGCAAGTTCGATAGTACACGCAGTTTTCCATGTTTCATGCTTAAAGAAGGTTATAGGTGACAAGCTCCTAGTTCAACCTATATTTCCGGAACTTGCGAGGAAGAAATAATCATATTAGAGCCCGAAGAAATCATGGAAAAATGAATTCGACGACTACAAAATAGATCAATTTCAGAGTATATCATAAAGTGGAATAACTTAGCTACTAAATATTCCACATGGGAGGATGAGAATTTCATACAAAGAATCCAAAACTACTCAAGCATTGAGGACATGTTGTGGCCACCAACAACCCCCCTCCTTATGAAGTGTTATTACTAATACTAAATAAGTGGGGACCCTTAGTAAAAAATTAAAAAAAATCAAGTAGTGTTATATTTCTTTTTAGATGAAACTTACAGCATCATGAACTTAGGGAAATACCTTTGGAGAATCTAAAAAACCTAAGTTTCATAATGAAGAAAGTAAATTCACTCCTTAAGAGAGATCGCATCGCACAAAGAATGATAGGATACCTTCTAAATAGGCCAAAATGATAAAAAACGTGAGATTGCGACGCGAAACTCCATCACATCGCATGCATTAAGAAGCACTCACATTAAAAAACTTAAAATTTCCGATATGCGATATCGCATATCGCACATCGCAAAAATAACATGAATTACACATAATGATTATAACGATTACGCGATCTGTGATCCTGCGATCCGCGATCTTGCGATCCTGTGATAGTGCGACCAAGCAACCTTGCGATAGAACAGCACGATGCAATTGCGGTAATGCGATACAACGATCTGCAATATCGCAAAGAAAAATCGCAAAACCTCTCCATCGCAGTTGGTTCTGGCTCATTATTCGAGAAAACTTTTTTAGGCCAAGAACTGGTCATGCGAATTAATGAGTTGTTGCCAGTTGTTAATGAAGTATAGTGTTGTGTTTTTCGAAGAACTAGTTCACATAAGGTGGCATGTTTTGCATATCTTCGGCATTTAAAGTTTTCTTGTCATTATTTTTATCATTACTTCCACCTCAATTGTAATCTACAGGAACAAAGGACGAAGCATTATACAGGGCAGTATGCAGGAAAATATGAGGAGGAAAGTCAGTACTCTAATGTCCTTTTCGGAAGGCACACCTAATCCATTTAAAGGAGAGAAAGAGCAGCAGAACTCTTCTGAGGCATCCATCACAGATTTCTCATATCCAGCCACGGTTGAATGGGTACTGAACGATGTTGATACCAGAAACAGACAGTCTAATGCTCAGGGTCAAGAGCTCACGGAATCACTATTTTTACAAATTTTCAGCTTTATACCCGATAAGAGAAAAAGGCGCAAGAGGCGAAAAACGCATCATGGAACCCCGATCAAGAAACAAAGGCAGTTTCTAATGCGCGATTAGCGCTAGGCAATTTCTGATGCGCGATTAGCACTTAGCGCTAATCGCGCATCACTAAGAAAACTTGCTTGAAAAGGAAGGCTTCTAATTACTCAGTCACCCGCAAGCCCCGAAAATTGCAAGGAAGCAGTGATAGAAACAAACTGGAAACAGAAAGCTAAAATAGAAGCGATCCGAGGGTTAACCAAGTTAAAATGGGATTATTACTAGGCATACATGGTAAAGCCACCTAGTCATTGGATGACTCTCAAATATATCATCAATTTTGCTGAGAAGATAAGTACCAGCTCTTGCCGATTCTGTTTGCTTAACTCAACCAAAGATGGAAGACAGTCAGCCGACTCTACTCAGGCAAATACTGAATGCTTACGACATTAAGGAGAAAATTTAGAAATAGTTAGATATTAGATTTAATTCTAGAAATAGTTTTACTTAGAAAAAGGACGGTCATTTAAACCGAATCCTGAATTTCTGTAAATAAGTTATTTAGTTAGTAGTATTTAAACCCTT
>APFE030271145.1:64334-87363 GCA_000404065.3 Pinus taeda | reverse complement strand
ATTATTGGCAAATGATACATGGGATCTTGTTCCTCTTCCAAAGGGAAGAAAACTTGTTAGATGTAAATGGGTTTATAGAACCAAGTTTGGACCAGATGGAAAAGTTGATAAACATAATGCTCATCTTATTGCTAAGGGATTTTAACAAGTTGAAGGCATTGACTATACTGAAACCTTCTCCCCTATTGCCAAAATGAACTCTATCTGCCTTGTTCTTTCCGTTGTTGCTTCTTTCAAATGGGAACTCCATCCAATGGATGTTAAATTTTCCTTCTTGCATGGGGACTTGCATGAAGAAATCTATATGGAACAACCTCTTGGCTTTATACAAATGGACTCCAGCCTTGTATGTCTGCTTAAGAAATCCCTTTATAGTCTCAATCAAGCCCCTCAGGCTTGGTATGCCAAAATGGATAACTTTCTTTTAGATACTGGATTTTCTAGGTGTCATTCTGACAATAATGTCTACACCAAGAAAGTGGGAAAGTCTCTTATCATTCTTGTTATTTATGTTGATGATGTTATCCTTATTGGTAGTGATCCCAACTTTATAAACCATGTGGAGTCCAGCCTTAAAAAGTAGTTTAAAATGACGGACTTAGGACACTTTCATTATTTTCTTGGTCTTCAAGTCTTGTAATCCAAGGAAGGTATTTCCCTTTCCCAGTCCAAGTATGCCTGTGATATTCTACGAAACTTTCACTTGGAAGGCTGGAAGCCAGCCCCTTCTACCTTTCAGTCTGGAGCCAAACTTTTAGTCGCTTGTACTTCCCCTGAAGTTGCTGCTACCTTATACCATCAGCTTGTAGGAAAACTTTTGTATCTAACCCATACTCGTCCTGACCTTTCCTTTGCTGTTGGTATTATTGCTCGATTTATATAAAACCCACATGAAAGTCATTGGAAAGTATCTAAAAGAATACCTCATTATGTTCAAAGTACAGTTCAGTTTGGGATTCATTACAGTGCATAAGAATCTCCTCTACTGGTTGGTTTCACTGATTCTGATTGTGCTAGTGACCTTAATGATTAGAAGTCTACTACAGGTTATGTCTTCACTCTTGGTTCTGGACCTATTACATGGGCTTGCAAGAAGCAAAGTTCCATTTCTCTTTCTTTGGCAGAAGTAGAGTATTGTGGTGCCGTAGAAGCTAGTAAGGAAGCCCAGTGGCTTTGTCAAATCCTGTCAAAGTTTGGCTTTCAACATCAATATCTGACTACACTTTGGTGTGATAATCAAAGTGAGCGTAAAAAACACATTGAACTACACATGCACTTCATCAGAAATCTCATTCGTGGCCATGTTATTGAAGTGCAATATTATTCAACTGATGATCAAGTTGTAGACATCTTTACAAAGGCTCTCACAGAGGCGAAGTTTACTAAACTTCGATTTATGGTTGGAGTTCAGGAAGTTGTCACTAAGGGGGGATAGGCTCTAATTCCTCCTTCCTTCTCCTATTGTGTCATCTTTACACATCCTTCAATCCTATCCAAAGTTGTCCTTAAGGGGGGATGTTAGTATGTTATGACACATAGGAAATAGTTAAGTATAACTTGGTCTAGTGTAGAATTAGGTAAAGTGTGTTTCTTTACTATGTACTTTTGTAACTTACAATCCGATGGTCACAATATGTTCTAAACATGAAGTGATATGACGGTTCATTCTCTCCTTTGTATTACCAACACTTGATCCATGGCTTAACTCCCGATTGGTCCATGATCTCTATTTAAAGAGCATGAAGGGTCATTTGTAAGGTGATCGTTCATGAGACCAGATTATGTAAATTTTCTATATTTTACATTAATAAATTGCATGAAGTGGCCACGTTGGCTCAGGCTATGGACTGTTTCCCTCTTTGAGGGTTTTAACCACATCAAGAATTTTGGTGTATACTCAATAGAGCAAAGGTGCACAAAAGTGGCAGTTTGAAAAAATCACCAAAATAGAAGTACCAACAAAGCCGAAAGTGAGATACTATCAATGAACACATACACTAACTATCGACATGGGTTGAGCATAGAATAAACATTGTCTTGACAGACTAAACTAGGCCTATTCAAGCTTGCTTGAAAGAATGCACTCATGAATGCATTACAGACTGAGCATGTGTAAGTAGGTGAATTTGACACTTGAAATCCAAGAAGGAAGCTTGAAATATTAACAAAGCATTACCGCCCAAGAAGTAACTATGGAATGATAGATCAAAATATCCACAATAGGATCCAAAATTCGAGGGTAGGAAAAATTTTGGTGGGTGTTTGTCATGGAGAAAACATGTGTTTATGTTTAAGTACTTCCAAAATTCTCCTTGAAAAACATATTGATACACATATTTTCTTATCTCATCCAAGTGTTTCCATCCTTGACAATTGTGTAAGTGTACTAGGATTCATGAGATATTCTTGGATTAACCTCACGAACTTGACTTAAAAAATATGTATATGGTCATGTTTTAATTTCCACTTCTTACATGACACTATAATATTCTCAATATATTATCTTATATACATGACCCTTAGATTCATGATTATTAAGTTATATTCAATATTCATTGTAATTTTTGAAGTATGAAATCATGTGTGTTTGTGTAGATTAAGAAAAGTGTACTATGTAATTTATCTTAAGTATTAATAAAGAGTTATAGCATATGAAATCATAATCCAAATGTGTCGCCATCCTCCTCCTCAGTGAAGGGATAAGCCAAAAGACACATTTCTCATTAAATTATAATGGACGGTATCAAATCTATGAATAAAAAAATCATTCATCATAATGTTTTTTTTGGTTGTTTAACATCAAGTTTAACATTTAATTTTATTATTTTTTGAGTTATATTATTTTTCTTTGTTAATAAATCACCCCACCTTCTAGGCATAGCAAAGGTTAAGATAACCTAATACAAATCTAGGCCATATTACAAACAAGGCTCAAAGCCAACATGCACTCACAAGAATTTGACCTAGGTGGGGGGAATAACCATCATTCCTCCGCAACTTCATTGAGATAATCCCATTAAACACACACAATTTTTTCTTTAATTATTTTTCTAAGATAATCCCAATTCACACCCACAACTATTTTTATATTTTAATTTTCAATAACATTATTTTTTTATTGATAATAATTAAATTTTAATAGTTAAAATTTTCAAATTTTAGATGACATTACATTTCCTTTTTAATATTATTTTCTTTCTATTCTTCTATCTATCTATCTATCTTTCTATATTATATAATATATAATAATATTAATAATATATATATATTATATATATAATATATATATAATATATATATAATATATATTATATATATATATATATATTATATTATAATATAATATATGATTTTGGATTTTAAGTACAATTTCACTTTACATATCTATAATACTCCAAATGATACAACTAAAACAAAACAAAAGAGATTGGGCCACAAAATTTTGCACACAATCAAATTTTGTTAACATGTTTCAATGATTTCATAGAAATGAAAAGTATGAGAATATAACCTCTTTACCTTTTGAAATAAATCTCCAATATCCACTTTTGATCACTTCATACTTTTTGAAAAATAATGAATGATGATAAGAGAAAGGGGTTCATGAAAATTCTAAAATTTTCGATATATATTTCTCTTAGTGATATAGATGAGGATCTCATCCAAGTAGACCAAGCTAAATTAAGGAAGGAGGTTCAAAAGTTAAAGGAAGTTAGAAAAGAAGGTAAATGCAAAATCACTAGAAATAAGAAAGCTATTATTAGAGAGAGAGAGAGACCAAAAGTATGGTAATAGATAGGAATTTGGAATAGTCCATATCCTCTTTTGGAACGGTTGCAGATTTCCATGGCGTAAATTTCTTATGTTAGTTGGATTCCGAGTGACTTGATATTAATTTTTTAGTTGAAACTTGGGAGCATGATGAGTTTAAGGTCCTTCATGTAGATGGATTCATTTTGTGGTAATCTTGGAACATGATCCAAATTGGATCATTATATTGTTTGTCATCCATATTGATGCATTTAGAGTTCAAAAAGTGGAGGAACCAGCTCATGGGTCTGTTTTTACCTGCGGGAACCAGTTTGGAAAAACAGGGTCTGAAACCTTCTGGGAGCATTTTGAGGCATCAAACGATGTTTTTTGGGGGTAAAAATTTTCTTTTTTAGTGTGTACATTTTCATTCTATTCTACACACAAACATCTTTTCAACGACGCAAAAAGGACATCAATCAGAGTCTATATGCAAAAGTTATGCCACTCAGAAGTTGACGTTCCTATTTTCACACCTATAATTCATGAAGATGTCGCGTAAGCCCCCATTATTCATGAAAAAGGGTCTAGCCACGTTATTGTGATGTAAAATAATCTATAAGAGTCTATATTGTAACTCTAGCTAAGAGTTAATGTAGTCAAATTTAACCACTAGTAGGATATCACGATGTGTTATAATTGAGCTAGTAGTAGGAAGAGGCATTCCATTTCATCGAGAGAATTTTTTTCCATAGCTGAGCAAAGATATCCAGGAGAGATAGGAGGTAGAGTACACATAAAGGATATGTGCACTGTAACAGCCCACACGCCACATGCCTTACTTCTTTGTACTTGTAGCCATATTTCCAGACAGAGAAAGAGAGTAGAGCGACCTCATCTTCCAGCTAGGTTTTCGACCAAAAGGATTTCATAGAGAATATTTTATGTCTCATGTGTGTGTGTGTGAGCTCTATTTTATTGTTCTATATTTTTTTCATAATTTTCGTTCGAATGCATGCACTAATTAAAGTAGAATCTACAAATCTATAAATTTAATAAAACTGTAATAGTGTAGAATTTCATATGTTTAATATAATATTGTTAGATCTATTGTAATTAATTATCCTGTGGAGTATCCAAACAATTTATGGATCATAAAAAGAAATCCTCTTGCAGGGGAATTGGAGGAATAAGCTGTTCTATAAAAAAAGTATCTATGCTCACACTTGGGTCCATAAGATAGATCCCCTCAATTAATACATTTGGATTGAAATATCTAACATTAACGCTAAGAGGATTTGTATCAAAATTTGTTATTTTGCACCTATAAATCCTACTTGTTATAAAAAAAATATAGATAGTAATTTCCCTTAGAATACCTTAGAACATGATATTCATAGTCTAAGGAATGAAGGTAATATCCTCTTGTTAGGAAACTTTAATGCTAAAACTACATCTAACCAAGCTATTATTCTAATTAATGATTCAAAAACTAATATTATTTGGCAAGATGAGGACCTTGATTTAGCTAGTAGATTCAAGAGAAACTCTAAAAACCTAACTGAGAGTTTATTTGGTACCAAGTTAGTCAAACTCTATAGTTCTCAAGACCTTTTAATTTGTAATGGTGTAATAAAGTGACCAAAATCCAACCAAATGACTTGTATTCATGGGATTGGAAGTAATGTTGTGGATTATGTGATATATGATATCCCCATTTCCAACCAAATTGTAAACTTTGACCTCTTAAATTACTATGAGCTTGATTCTGATCATAGACCTTTGACATCAACTCTAAACTTTTCGATGCAAAACAAACACATATATGAGAATTATGGGAGTCAAATCCACCTTCTTTTTTACAAAAGTAAAATGGTTATTTTATTAAAGGATTTAAATAGGGATTTACACCTCTTAACTTATAAGGGTAATATTGAAAACCTTTATCATATTTTTACTGCAATTCTCTCTACTACCATTAGCAAGTTCTCTACGGAAAGGTGTCAAAATTACTAGAAAAATCAATTAGGGATGCTCCTAACAAAACCTTAAAGTTTATAAGACAACTATGTACAAAGCTATTATTAAAATAAAAAAAATATAATAGATAAGTACAAAGCAAGAACAGTTACTGCATCTCGTTAGGTATGATACTAGAAAGTTTTAAAGGAAAATTCTAAACATAAGATTAAATAAAATAATTTATTTCCCTTGAAGAACTAGAATATTTACCTTAAAAGCCTATATTAATCTTCTAACATCATGGACACCATTTTGAATACCCTTATAGAGAATGGAATATCTTCTTTGGAAGACACCGAGGTTGGATTTAAGTAGCTTGCCAATAGGAAAGCTAAATACATCAAAGGCTACCAAGCTAAATTTTTCAAAATTTGAGAATCTTTTCTCATCCCACATATATGCAAGGTCTTTAATTTAGTAATGAAGCAATGATTCTATAAGCCTTGGACACAAAGCCTTATTGTGCCTATCTTTAAGAGTGGGGATAAAAGCATTCCTTCTAATAACATGACCATTATGATTAGCCACATTTTAGCCACGCTATATGGGCATTAGGGGACTTTTGAGGTATAAAATGGGCATCCTAAGGAAATTTTAAAATAATAATGGAAATAATCTAATAAGATTAGATTACATTATCAAATTTTAGAGGGAAAAAAGAAAAAAACTATTTTTTCAATTCGTATTTTCAACTTATCTCCCTATGGATTTACTCAAATTTTAGGCGGAAACATTTGTTAGATGCAGAATTTGATTCATCGTCTAAGGAGTACCCATGTTGCATACTTTCAATGGACTCTGCTACACAAAAAATGAGAAATACATGAAAAATATGATTGCAATCATGTTTTTTCATGTATTTCTCTTTTTTCATGTAGGAGGGTCCATCAAAAGTATGTAACATGGGTACTCCTTGGATGACGAATCAAATTTTGCATCCAATGAGTACTCCTGCTAGAAATTTGAGTAAATCCATAGGGAGATAAGTTGAAAATACGAGTTGAAAAAATAGTTTTATTATTTTTAAATCTTTTTACCTTTTTACTCCAAAAGTGGTGAATCATCCCTCATGATTGACATCATCATCTTGAATCACAGTGGTTACTATAAAATTTATTTTGGTTGTACATTTTCTTAGGAGGCCCATTTTAGACCTCAAAATTCCCCTAATAGGCTTGGTTTGAAAAAGAATATTAGCCTTTTGCTTAATGCGATGGTAAGAGAACTAAAGACCAAGATGAGTTTAAGAGATATCATTTAATCATGGACTACCTTGTTACTCTTAAGATAATTGCAGAGGAATTTCACAATAATAAAATGGACATTAGATAAGTTTTTAGGTCTAGAATGGGACTCCTAAGGAATATTATAAAATAATAGTAGAAATAATAAAATAAGATTAGCTGATTACATCATCAAATTTTAGAGGGAAAAAAACTACTTTTCAACTTATCTCCTTATGGTTTTATTCAAATTTCCAGCGGGAGAACTCGTTGGATGCATAATTTAATTCCTTATCCAAGGAGTATCCATGTTGCATACTTCCGATGGACCCTGCCACATGAAAAATGAGAAATACATGAAAAAACGTGATTGCAATCACATTTTTCATTTTTTGTGTAATAGGGTCCATCAAAAGTATACAACATGGGTACCCCTTGTATGAGGAACTAAAGTTTGCATCCAACAAATTCTCTTTCCTGAAATTTGAGTAAAATCGCATGGAGATAAGTTGAAAATATGAGGTGAAAAAATAGTTTTTTATTTTTTTACTATTACTATTTAATAATTTTCCATTCCTGGACTAGATCTTGTTTACCAGATGATGAACATAATTTCACCTTATATATTTTATCCATGTTTGGCTTTAAGAGGTTTATTTCTTCGCTGGAATGTTAGCCATGTTTTGTATATCATGCTTAAATTTCTTTGCTGGAATGTTAGGGATATTATGTATAAGAATCGTAGAATTTTGAAATTTATTTTAGTGATGGACATGATTTGAAATTGCCTCAATAATGATAGATTGCAAGTATTTTAATTATTTAGTTAATTTTGTATATATATGGTGGTTTAAAATAGAAATAAATGTTGATAGTTTATGATAAAGAATTTATTAACGCAATAGTTTACTTCTATGGTATGGAAATCTCTATATATAGTGGTTTAAAATATAAATGATGGTTTAAATTTTATGGATTAATTTTGATTACAATTATAAACATGAGTAATGTATTTTTCTTTTTTAATTTATCAAAATATAAATAATTGTTTAAACTTTATGGCCTAATTTTGATTACAATTATAAACATGAATCTGAGTAATGCATTTTTCTTTCTTACTACATAGACTTTATGACCTAATTTTGACTACAATTATAAACATGAATATGAAACATTGGCATTAACATCCTACTTTGAAACTTGATGCTATCCTGTGTTCAAAGAGGAAAATAGTGAGAAGTCCGCAGAGCCTAGGATAAACTACAAAATACCATCTAGGTAAAGGTGAGTTAATCAAATTAAAGATCCTATTCTCATTTAGCTTTTTGTTTCAACTTTTAAAGAATCAAATATGCCTTTTACACACCAAAAAAACATATATTTTTTCTTTGTTGCAACTCACTTCTTATTAGAAATAGAAAGAGAGAGAAAAATTACACACAACACAAATCACTCTCATATTCTTATTGATCACAAATCTTGCATATATAGGATACAAATTATTGACTTCGACAATCTAGATCCTAAGAAAGTGGATCTATGACTGGGACATGACACAACAACAACTCATACACATGGGAAACAACCACATCTATAATAACACCTCAAAATACTTACTGACAACTTATAATACACATGGAACACATGACATGGAAGCATTAATTCCGACACCCTCCATTAATGATATGGAAAACATTGAAAACACATTAAAACAACAAGGATAATCTATGTCTGACTGGTCTTCATCAACACCCACATCCACTCTGGAATCTCACAAACATTGCTCTTTCACTACCACATCTTTGAGCTGTCACTTGACCTCCATTTAAAATGTAACCGCCTCTCACCATCGTTGATGAAAATTTCGAGATCAACAATATTAACACCTCGACTCATCGGGGTTTCCACGATAAGAGTCGTCAAGTAATGAACCATCTTATGGACCAACCACCATCTGTCAGATATTTCGCTTTTGGCTATCCATTAGTTTCTAGGATGGGGGTCTGGATACTGAATGTGTTTAAAAGTTGATCAAACAACTTGACCTTACTAACACACAATAATTGATGTTTCAAACACCTAAGCTTCTAGTTTAAGAACCACCAAGCCTCTTTATAACCAAAATTGGGACATTATACAACTACAAACTCAATAATCATAAAACTATCACCTGCCATTCAAGCATAGTTAAGTCACCACGTCCCTCCTTAGCATAGGTCAAAAGTTATTCATTTGTTTCAATCTTTGTCTTGGAGCTTTCTCGTCTTCACAAAGCAACATTTGTTAGAGTGGTCAATTCCAACAAACTTAGACTCACATATTAAGATGACCAGACTTAATATGTTTAAAATGCAAACTCCAAAATTTGAGACCGGAACAAGATTACATCTGATGCAAAGATCTCTTCCCCACATAAGTGAAAAATTGAGTTCTGCCTCCAATTTTAACGCTTTTGGCATATATCACATGCCACTTGAAACTCCTCCGCCCCGGATCTCATATCCAGATTTCAAATCCAGATCTGTGCAACAACATGTACAATTTGTGGGCATGATTTTGCAGATTTATAATATGATAGTGCACACAACTTTGACAAAACCATCTAGGCATGAATTTAACTCCTTCGCAGGTTCTAGGAAGATAAGAACAAACATAACTTTACAGATAGCAAGATAACAGAAGGATCTGACGATGCTTGAAGAAGCTGTAAACAAACAAATAGATCTATACATATGATCACAAAAAAATAATCACACACTACAAATAAACTCTCACACATCTATACTAATATGTATAGAAATAATAACACTTAAGGCCCCTCACATATTCCTGGCCCTCCCTTGAGGGAGTCAATCCAGTACCAGCTCTAATACCATATTAGATATAGAAAGAGAGAGAAAAATTACACACACACAAATCACCCTCATATTCTTATTGATCACAAAGGTTACATATATATAAGATGCAAATTATTGACTTCGACAAATCTAGATCCTAAGAAAGTGGATCTATGACTGGAACATGACATAACAACAACTCATACACATGGGAAACAACCATACCTAGAATAACACCTCGGAATACTCATTGACAACTTGTAATACACATGGAACACATGACATGGAAGCATTATTTCCAACACTTCTATTCACTAATTTAGAATATGGGCAATAAAGATAACAACAATCACAACATTGCTACTGTTTTAGAACCACATTTCTCATTTCTTTGTGTTCTTGAAATAATCTTGTACTATATGGACAATAACGATAACATGAATCACATGATCACTGCGAGTTTAGAACCAAATGTCTCATTTCTTTATGTTTATTTTTGATTGTTTGCTTTGGAAACTATAATGATATATTATTAACAACATTATGTTTACACTAGTTCCATCGTCATGAGATATGAAGATCAAAGACATTAGAAAACATGTTTTCAGTAGTTGCGAACAACCCACTTTACATGTAATTTGTTAGGAAATATATATCAATCTCAATGCACATTTCAATTTCAATTTATATTTCTACTTAGATATAAAACTTTCAAGGAAATTATAAATAAAATGCACCTCACATCAAAAGTTTACATACTCATTTTTTTGAAATTTTAAAATAATGCAATTTGAATTCAGTGTTATTCACATCTTATGCAAGTGAATGCATGCAATGTGGTGACTTTCACCATTTCATCAATTTTTATTTTTAATTATTCTATTTTACCAAGAATTAAATTTAAAGTGATAACATTGAAAACAAAGATCTTGATTACATGGTTTCCCTATTTTAGGGTATATTTTTAGATGACTTTTGTTTAAAAATCAGCTAAAAATTGTTGAAATAGTATATTTTGAATTGTTACATCTTTATATACTGAGTTACCTAGGGTTTTTAAGTCAAAATCTTAAATCCATTTAAGAATTCAAGCAACACAATATAGTAATCTCACCAAGAATTATATTAGTGAAAAAGAAGAAAAATATAGATTAGTGAGACTTCGCTCTATAAATCTCATGCATCTTTAGTTTCATTATGGATTGGATATTATGCTGACTTGTATATTAATATGTGATATATTTTATCCTGAAAGATTACAAATACAAACCCAAAGTGGGATAAAGTATGTACACCTCTATAAACTTTAATATTCAAATTGCTATAAGAACACAATCTCATGCATCTTTAGTTTAATTATGGATTTGATATTATGATTACATGTATCTTTAATAAGTGACGTATTTTCTCCTAAAAGTTTACAAATACAAATCCAAAGTGGGATAGAGTATGTACACCTCTATAAACTTTAATATTCAAATTGCTATAATAACACAAATCCTTTAGCTCAAAAATAAGGAAGTGTCATATACCAATTCAGTGTCTCACTTAACTTCAACTTTAAAATGAAATTAATACTAGTAAAAATATTATTAATATATATATATTTATCTTTAATAATAACAATAATAATATTTTTAGATTTCAGGCATCTTTGGTCCAGTTCTTTTAAGTTGAATCTCGAAGTATCCATAGTAATAATCATACTTGTCAACGTTTCAAATCCCAACAGGGATCCATGATCAGGACAATTATTGAATGATGATAGAAGAAAATCATAGTGAGAGGAATGAGGTCAGTGTCTCGACAACTTTTAAGAAATTGGAAATCTACAACACTTCTTGCTATCTTCATTCTAAATTTTTCAAGTAAAATGGTCTCATTCCATGTATCCCCTCCGTACATGGATATAATTTTTGATTTCAGGCATTTGTGGTTCGTTTCTTTTAAGTTGAATCTCAGAGTGTCCACAATAATAATCATACTTGTCAATGTTTCAAATCCCAATAGGGATCTATCATCAACACAATTGTTGAATGATAATAGAATAAGAGCTTAGTGAGAGGAATAAAATTGGCGTCTCAACAACTTTTAAGAAATTGGAGATCTGCAACTCTTCTTGCTATCTTCATTCTGAATTTTTCGAGTAAAATGGTCTCATTCCATGTATCCCGTCCATACAGGGATATAATTTTGGATTTCAGGCAAATATGGTTCATTTCTTTTAAGTTGAATCTCGGAGTATCCACAGTAATAATCATACTTGTCAATGTTTCAAATCTCAACAGGGATCCATCATCAGGACAATTACTGAATGCTGATAGAAGAAGAGCTTAGTGAGAGGAATGAGGTCGGTGCCTCGACAACTTTTAAGAAATTGGAGATCTGCAACTCTTCTTGCCATCTTCATTCTAAATTTTTCGATTAAAATGGTCTCATTCCATGTATCCCCTCCATACAGGGATATAATTTTGGATTTCAGACATTTGTGGTTCATTTATTTTAAGTTGAATCTCGGAGTATCCACAGTAATAATCATAGTTGTCAACATTTTAAATCCTAACATGGATCCATCATCAGGACAATTACTGAATGATGAATGATGATGGATCCCTGTTGGGATTTGAATGTTGACAAGTATGATTATTATTGTGGATACTTCGAGTTTCAACTTAAAATAAATGAACCATAGATGCCTGAAATAAAAAATTATATCCATGTACTGAGGGGATACATGGAATGAGACCATTTTACTCAAAAAATTCAGAATGAAGATAGCAAGAAGAGATGCAGATCTCTAATTTCTTAAAAGTTGTCGAGACACAGACCTCATTCCTCTCACTAAGCTCTTCTTCTATCATCATTTAGTGTTGTCCTGATGATGGATCCCTGTTGGGATTTGAAAAGTTGACTAGTATGATTATTACGGTGGATACTCCAAGATTCAACTTAAAATAATAATATTTTTAATATTGTATTTAATATATTTTAGTGTGTAGGATAAATATTTAATTACCTTCTAAAAAAGATGTTGACACCTAATTGTTCGGGTGAATATATGTAAAATAGTGTAAATAGAAAATAAGGAGAATCAGATATGAAGAGACATTGGAAGATGAATCCCAAGAGTCTCTCCCTCCATGTATATATCTATGATCAGCCTTAATGAAAACCACAATTCATTTGAGGAGTTACCTCCTACCCTGACATGGTATCAGAGCCAACTCTATTTTTGGTTTCCTCTCTACCCTTATAACTCCCTCCTGCCAATGTTCTGCCTATTTTGCAGAATTGGCACCTCTTCCATTGCTCCTTTCTCTGCGTGGAATAGTTTTAAGGTTGTGGAGGACTGAACACTGGTGCAGTAAGCATGGAGAGAGGCTCGAACTCTCAACCTTAGTGGGGAGGTTGACGATCTAAGGCTCAAAATAAGGTAACATCATTTAGATTATCGTGACTATGTTGAGTGTTATTACTGTGTTACATCATTTTATATGGTGTGACTGTGTTTTTGGAAAATCCTGTGTCTGGGTCATACACCCCCTGCATTGCAGCATTGTGGTGTAATCATGACTGTGTTGAAGTGATGGTGCTATCATGACTATGTTTTGATGTGTTGTGTGGCACTCTCCTCCGTGAATATTTCTCTCCCCATACCATAATGCATTATGTTGAACCCCAACAACGGTTCAAAGCATTGTCCCCTGGTCCATACATACGTTGAACCCTCCCAAGTTTTTGTTGTGACATCCATACCATCGCTATTCCAATACCATCGCTATCATCCGATCCAAACCAAATTTCTGTTGCGACATCCATACCACCGCTGCTCCAATACCATCACTCCAATACCATCCCGCACCCGTGTTGTCATGATAAACATAAAAAAAATGATTGTGTTGGTGTTATAATCCATACTCCCCATACCGCCATCTGAATTTTAACATATAATTGTGGTTTTGTATAACTTCCATACTACTCGTATATCTCCCTCTAGTTCGTAGTTATAATATATACCACCGGTCCTGCATAGCATAGTCCTTTGCCACGGTCCCGCATACCACAGTCCTCTTCCACCCCATACGTTGACTCTGCCTCACCTCCACGCTGACCTTCCCATACTACCTCTATAATATGATATTACACGGTATATAACCCGATGGAATGAATGGTATAATACTCCCTTTGTTGAATAATGTTGTTATGTTGAATTCTCCCACATAAAACTACACCCCCAAATAATACCTCCCTCATAAATTCACTATGCCATTCCAGCTAATACCTCCATCATATACCCCCTCCTCCATACCACTCCTCCCCCATATAACCCCTCCCCCAATAATACCTTTGTCATATTGCGACCACAATTGTATTTTTCACAATATTTCTACTAGAGTGCAACATTTTACACCGGAAGTGCAATTTTTTTTTATATATTGGCAACATAATACATTTTAAAAATGAATTCATTGATATGTATTGTTGGAGTAGTTCTCTCTGGAAAAGAGAACTATCCTGAATGGTCAAGGAAGATAAAAGACACTCTCATTTTCAATGAGTTGTGGAAAGGAGTTTGTGTTGGAGAAGGAGATAATGAACCTGCAAAGGCCACCTCAGATAAGGAGATTGTTATTTAGGAAAATGAGAACAACAAGGCATATGCCTTGATTGCAACATATGTGAATGAAGAGGTGAGTCACCATATTTCACCATTCTCAAATGATTTGAATCCTTACAGAAGTTGAAGGAATTGTATGAATCACACTCTAAACTTGAAGTTGTCCAATTGATAATTAAATTGTTTAGTATTGAATTGAAAAAGAATGACCCTCTTGCTTTAGCATCATAAGTTAGATCCATTATACATGATATAAAAACCACTGGTGTTCAAATAGAAATTCCTCTCATAGCTTATGTCAAGGCACTATATCCCACTTAATCAAATTATATTGAGTAATTTCAAGCAAGTGAAAAACTCAAGGAGATTACCTTTGACTCCCTTCAGAAGAAGTTTGTTGAGAGAGAGAGAGAGTAATTTTGGGAGGAAGACAACTCCTCAGTCTTTTAAAGAAGCTGTCTATCTTTCACATAGAGAGAAGAATCATGCACAAGACTATTCTAGAGGAAGAGGTGGCTGAAGAGGAAGAGGAAGAAGGAATTTTAGAGGCAGGCAAATAGTTCCAAGGAGAAAAGTCTAATCTTCATTGCATACGTTTCAATAGAGATGGACATGATGCATCCACGTGTAAGTTTCCTTGGGTCAAAATTTAGTAGAAAATAAATTAAGCCAAAGGTAAAACCAATGGCAAAGGGAAAGGTAAAGCACTCGAATCTACTCACTATGTTATGCACATTGTAATATTGGAGTAACTGAAGACTTATTTAATGCTTCAGTTGCTTCTTGGAAAAATGATTGGTTGCTTTATTCAAGGGAAACTTTCCACTTGAATTTTGGAAGATATGTTTTTGAAGAATTTACTAGCAATGCTGATGGAGCAATATACTTTGTAGACAAGTCAAAACTCAAGCCATTAGTGCTTGGCACCATCCGACTCAAATTTCTTGGTCTTCCAGAATTTCTTCTGCATAATGCTCTATATCTCCTAGAGTTGAGGAGAAACTTGTTGTCTTTGTTCCATATCCACCAACAAGGACACTCCATTCATATGTTTGATGGCAAGGTTGAGGTCAAAAAAGCATCAGATCACTCATTTGTCATGATGGGGATAGAAGAAGAAAGACTTCTGAACCTACAAGGAACCTCTACTCGTGCAAACAACTTCTCACAAAGTTCTCATTATGATGAAGGTACATTTCCATCAAGTCTTTTATGGCATGCTATATTTGGACACTTGAATTATGACAACCTTCATATGTTGAAGAAAAGTGGTGTTACTGGTTTTCCTACAATTCCTAGGAAACTTAAGCAATGTGATACTTGTATCTTAGGAAAGCATAGAAAACAGTCTTTTCATAATTCACATTCCAGAGCACATAGAAAAATTTGAACTTATTCATTTAGACTTATATGGCCCAATGCCAGTTCCTTCTTCAAATGGAAGTAAATATATGTTGAAATTTATTAATGAATACACCAGAATGTGTTGGGTTTATTTATTGAAGAACAAAACTGATGCTTTTCAAACATTCAATAACTTTCATGCATGGATTGAAAATGGTGCACAATCTCATATTGACTCTATTCACATTGATAATGGAAAATAATACACTTCAAATTAATTTGAAAACTATCTTCGCCAACATGGGATCAAACATCAAACAACTGTGCCTTATAATCCCCAACAAAATGGAGTAGTTGAAAGAATGAACATGACAATCTTAAAAATGGTACATTCCATGATGTTTTTCAAGAATGTAAAATTGATGTTTTGGGTTGATGAAGTTCTATGTGCTATGTATATGAAGAATATGTGTCCATCTAATGCTATTAGAAGCAAGACTTCTTATGAAATGTGGTATGGCTGCATTCCTCCGGTAAAACATCTTAGGGTCTTTGGTTCCACCTGTTATGCCTTGATACCTAAGGAACAAAGGAAAAAACTTGGTGCAAGGAGTCATAAGTGTACCTTCTTGGGGTATTCAAATACCTCCAAAGCATACCATCTCTATGATGAAGTTAATAAGAAGTTTGTAGTATCTAGAGATGTGAAATTTCTTGAATATTCTAAGGATGACAATGTTGTTGAGCGGTCGTTTGATCACTTGGGATAGATTTGTACATGCCAAGTGTTTTAAAAAATTTGATAATGAGATTCCACATCTTGAAGGGGGGATTCCTATACTGGATCAATCTGTGGAATATTCTTTTGAAGCACTCTCTAGCCAATGATGACACTTTGAGTGATCTGATTGATAGAGTTGGGAGCCTCAATCTTGATTAAGCCCCAACTCAGTCAACTGAGCAGTCTGGGCCATCTCATAAAGATCCTCCAAAATGGATGACAAAGACACTTGAAAGTTTTCATCTTGATGAGGTTGGAAAGATGGGAATAAGAAATTCAACCAAGCAAAATGGAGGTGATGTAGACAATTCTGATTCACTTGATATGGATGTTTTTTATGATTGTGAATTGAATTTGTCTTCATATTTTGAACCAACTTCTTTCAAATAAGTCACTTCTCATGATGAATGGAAATAAGCGACGCAAAAAGAGTATGATTCCTTAATAAAGAATGGCACTTGAAATCTGGTTGATCCTCCATCTGGAACCAAATCAATAGGATGCAAGTAGGTCTACAAGAACACGTATAAAGTTGATGGCTCACTTGACAAGCACAAAGCTAGGATTGTGGCAAAAGGTTTTGCATAGAAGGAAGGGGATATGAGGAGACTTACCCCCCCGCAACAAAATTGGCTATCATCTGAACACTCTTTGCCTTGACAACTCAGAACAGTTGGAAAGTCCATCAAATGGATGTAAAAACTGCTTTCTTGAATGGAGATCAGAAAGAGAATGTGTTTATGTCCTAGCTAGAAGGATTTCTTATGAAGGGTCAAGAACATCAAGTATGCAAGCTTGTAAAATCATTTTATGACCACAAGCAAGCATCACGAGCTTGGTATGAGAAGTCAACTAAGAATTTTCTGAAACTCAACTTCAAACATTATGATCTTGATGATGCAACTTTGTTTGTCAAGAAAGTTGGCAAAATAGTTTTATATCTTGTGGTGTATGTAGATGATATTTTGATGACAGGGAACAACGAGAGCTATATTTCATTCATAAACAAGGAATTGAGGAAAGGTTTTGAAATGAAGGACTTGGGGTATGTTCACTACTATCTTGGTATTGAAGTAACTCAACATATGATGTTTATGTTCTTCTCTCAGAAGAAGTACATTGGAGAACTGTTGAACAAGTTTGGCATGGCTGAGTGCAATCCTTTGACTAATCCAATGGAACAAAACTCAAAGCTCACATCGACTGAAGGAAAATAATTTGAAGATGCAATAAAGGATAGAAAACTTGTAGGAAGTCTCAACTACTTGACTACTACCGGACTAAACATTTCATTTGCTGTTGGAATCGTTTCCAGGTTTATGCAAAAGTCTTGTGTATATTTTCCTATAGATTCACAAGATCATGTAATGTACTAAAGCAAGAGACAATAATCTACTTCTACTCTTTACATCGGAAGCACATAAAGATCGTGAAAAATAATAATCGATAAGAGGAAGAACACCAATGGCACATAACACAATAAATATCTGGGGAAATCCACAACTCAAAACCCCACTATCTATATTGCATTAATCAATAATCCAAGATGATAATACAATGCTTTTTCTCACTAGAACAATCCCAACACTTAGTAAAATTAATCTCCAACTCACAAGAAAATTCTTGGCCAACACTTAGCCAATTCTCCAGCTCTCCAAGTCCCTATTTCCTTTTGCAATTCCTATGGATGATTAGCCCATCTTAAAGGGAAATCAATGAATCCAAAACTACGCAATCCATTCTATGTTCAATTCCTGATTACATGCACCATCTGTACAACTCAGAAAATTATACAACAAATAGTACACTATCCCTACACTCTAGTCTCAACTGGGCATTTCTCAGAATATACATGCATGAGTTTCTAATGAGGCAATCATCAGTTAAATGGAGTAGCACTAGTTAATGCATTAGTGCACCAACTGACTGTTAACTCACTATTAGTTCCTCAAACAATTTGGAACTAATTTAACTGGGCTTAACTCAGTAAACTGAGTTAACTAATTACAACTCATACTTAACTCAATCCTAGACCCCTATAATATAGGAAAGAACATATACATGACTTTAAAATACTTTCGACTCGAAATTACCAAGTTAATTAAGTCAATTCACTCTAGTTAACTATTACAAGTTGCTATGAGAATAGAATTCGATTTTAATTCTCAGTTTAATTTAGGGACAAATTAAATTGGAATTTATGGATTCTATTTTTATCATTTCTTGTTGCTATTTTCAACACTCCCTTTCAACAAGAAAGGAATTCAACTTTATCTCGATCTTGAACCTTTGGAATGTTTTGCATACAACACTTCTCTCTAGTGTTGTTTCTCCAAAAACTACAGAAACAAAAAAGAATCCAACCTGAATCAGAATGATGCCTCTATCATCAAAGTCTATGACTTCTATTGCCTCTGTCGACTGAAAACTCTATGCTTCTGTTGACTCTGCCATTCTGCACTGTTGTTAACCCTCTCTGCACTCTTCAGTATCTGATTTCTCTAGCCTCTATCACTCTCATCTCTGACTGCATCAATCCCATTGATTCCTCCCACTACTGTGTACTTTGAGCTCCCATAGCAAGGTCCGATCCATGAGATAAAACCTCTCAATGGATCCTGCCCAATTTTAGCCCTCTTGGAACTATCACTTCACATCGCCCCACCTCACAACTGGAGGTATGGATGTATGTGATCCCTCTTCCCACTTGGCTTGAAATTTCCACCTACTGGAGGTCTTTGCATGACTGGATGCCTCCACTCGGTCTCCTCTCAACTTCTCCAATTGTGGATGCTCCACAATTGTTTGAGACTGCTTCTTTTCTGCTTGAGTGGATCTCTCCACTTGGTCTCCTCTCAGATTCTCTAGTTATGGCTACTTTTGAGGCTTCTTCTGGGGCTGCATGTTGAGAGGTAATTTACTCTCCCTCTCAACCACCAAGTCTCTAACCTTTGCCTTGCTCCTCAAGGATTTGCATGTATCTTGAACCTCAAGAGCATACAGGTTCTTGACTGGTGCACCGATATGTTTCACTTGTCTCGTGGTGATGTGTCCAATGAAAACCTTTCCCTTAATAAAAACCACATCATAGCCATGGTCTCCCAATACCACGACTGAAACAAGATTCTTCTTTAATCTTGGAACATACATCACGTCTATGATCTTGAGAGGGGAGCTAGACTCCCTCTGAAAGGTAACCGTACCAATCCTGGTAGATCTATATCTCTCATCATCTCCAAGCTTTATTCTCTTCTTGAGGTCTTTCTCCTCAAAATCACTAAAGAGATCTCTATTACCCGTCATATGGAATGAGGCATTGTTGTCAAGATACCACACGCCTCCCATGGCAGTGCCAGAAATGCATACAATGAGAGTGAAATCAAGTTTGAATTGTGAAGTTAGAGCTTCACCTGCTACCGCTACTGTCAGCTCCTTCTTGCTTTCTTTCTTCCGTGGGAAGTTCTTGGCATAGTGCTTGTGCTCATGATAGTGAAAACACTTGATTTTCATCAAGTCCATCTTCTTTCTTCCCTCCTCGCCTTGGGACATATTTGCCTTACTCGCTAAGCTAAAATCATGTTCCACTTCCTTGGAAGAGGTCCCATCTCTGGTGCTCCTCCTGATCTCCTCTTGCATCAAATCCGACCAAAATCGTTCCCAATCTGGCAGCTTCTCCCAACCATTGACAGAGTCTTGATAACTATGCCAACTCTTTGGGAGTCCAAGAAGAGCAAGACTCACCATATCATCCTCGACAACAGTGATTCCAACACTTCTGAGTTCATCACGACATTGAGTGAACTTGGTCAAGTAATTTGGAATTGAGTCGCCTGCCTCCATCTTGATTTTTTGAAGTTTATCTTTCAGTGCCAACTTCCTTTGGTCACTACTATTCTGGAAAATTTCCTTCAATGCTTTCCACATAGCATGTATATTTTCCTTCCCACGGAGAATCGAGACAATGTGGTCTCGAACTTTGTCAAGGATTATCCGCTTCACCCTTGCCACACACTTCTTCCATTCTGCTAGATTCTGAGCATCTGATGTTGGTGGATTAGGAATTTCCTGATCAATAAATTACTTCAAGCCATTATCCTCCAACACGACCTCCATCCTGTCCTTCCAGGATATATAATTCAAGCTTCCATCCAAGGCATACTTGAGCCGCAAACCATAGAACGTCATCTGCCGATCCTGAAGTATGTATTGCAAATTCGAATTTCACTTGTGACCCAAAACTCACAACTTTGAAATATCCTCTAGTATAATGTTCTCAACTCTGATACCATTTAGATTTTTTTGTAGATTCATAAGCTCATGCAATGTACTAAAGCAAGAGACAAAAATCTACTTCTACTCTTTACAACGGAAGCCCATAAAGATCGAGCAAAACAATAATCGACAAGAGGAAGAACATCAATGGCACATAATACAATAAATATCTGGGGAAAGCCACAAATCAAAACCCCACTATCTGTATTGCATTAATTAGAAATCCAAGATGATAATAAAATGCTTGTTCTCACAAGAACAATCCCAACACTCTGTAGAATCAATCTCCAACTTACAAGTAGACTCTTGGCTAACACTTAGCTAATTCTCCATCTCTCCAAGCCCCTATTTATTTGCTCAATTCCTATGGCTGATTAGCCCATCTTAAAGGGAAATCAGTGCATCCAAAACTGCCCAACCCCTTCTAGGTTTAGGTCCTGATTGCATGCACCATCTGTACCAGAATATTCTACAACAAATAGTACATTGTCCCTGCACTCTAGTCTCAACTGGGTATTTCTCATAATCAACATGCATGAATTTCTGATGAGGGAATCTTCAGTTAATTGGAGTAGCATTAGTTAATGCATTAGTGCACCAACTCACTGTTAACTCACTATTAGTTCCTCAAACATTTTGGAAATAATTTAACTGGACTTAACTTAGTCAATTGAGTTAAATATTTACAACTCATGCTTAAATCATCATGGAACCCTATAATATAGGGAGAACATATACATGACTTCAGAAAGACTTCCAACTCGAAATTCCTAAGTTAACTAAGTCAACTCACTCTAGTTAACTATTACAAGTTGATATGAGAATAGAATTCAATTTTAATTCTCAGTTTAATTCAAGGACAAATTAAATTGGAATTTATGGATTCTGTTTTTATCATTTCTTGTTGCTATTTTCAACACCTTGTGAGGGACATTGATCTGCTGCGAAAAAGGTTCTAAATTACTTGAAGGAAACTCAAGACTTTGGACTTAAGTATACATAGATGGGTGACTTCAACTTGATTGGATACTCTGATTCAGACTTCGATGGAGATAACAAAACTGGGGTATCTGCTTCAGGTTATGTCATGAGCCTTGGATCAAGAGTTGTCTCCTGGAGGTCATGCAAATAATTAGTTCCAACATATTCCACAATTGAGGAAAAATATGTGGCAACAATTGAAGAAACAAAGGAAATTGTGTGGCTCGGGAAAATTCTGGAAGATTTGTAGGTGAAACAAGTGCATTCAACTCCACTCATGATTGACAACACTTGTTGAAATGGTAAATCCCCTCTGCGGACAGAGGCGATCCCACTAGCCCAACACGGGTCTAGCAACAATCACACACGCTACACGCAGGTTCCTAATTGTATAAATCAAAGATCGATCAGAATGATCTACCTGGAATCCAACGCTAGTTGTTGTAGAAGAAACGCCGCTCCCGTCCCTTAGCTTTGGCTGGTCACAATCCTTACGCTCCACGTAAACGGACACCTGCACAAGCAAAGAACGATACAAACACAAGCGTAAAATCCAGTATATGCAATTATATATCGGTCAGACAAGATATAGCTCAAATACCATTAGAAGACACATGAGTGGAACCATAATGATAGTCGTTCATTAATCAGTAAAAACAGAGAAAGATTACAACCAAAGGGTTCTGACGTTGAACCTCCTTTGACTAGGCAAGCAGCTAAATACGCCTTGCAAAGTGACCTCTTCTCTCTCAATATTTTGGCAGCATAACCCCTCTATAATTCTCAATTCTCACAATCACTCCAGCATGAACTTGGCACTCACAATAGCTCTAGCAAAAACTAGTTGGTTTAATGCAGAGTGACAGTCATTTATAGATGGAGGAAGAGGAAGTATGCATTGTATCCGGACACCTACTGAAGATTTGGCATTGTCCCAGAATAGCCACTGAACTTGGTTGTCATGGATAAAAACATGACACTCGACCACTTCCACGAGATTTTTCCCCAGAGAACTGCATGAGCAATGAAGGAAAAAACACTTCAGTGCACGCTGGCTAAAAATCATAACCAAATTTAGTTGGCGCGGGCTTTGCTCTATGACAGAGCGTCCATGGGCACGCCTTCTTTGGAGGAACTGAGCCATTGGTGCGGGTAAGACACTGTGGACCCGCGCTAATGGAAAAAGGGCACTTTTTAGGGC
>APFE030271145.1:8465-63023 GCA_000404065.3 Pinus taeda | reverse complement strand
ATAATGTTTCCCACATCATTGACACGAGACGGGAAGAGACAATGTTGTGAATTTAAGATTTATGAACTATCAGACAGATGTGGTTTCTTTCAGAGGTCAACTTCTCTTGAACATATCAGCGGCACGACAGTGGAGTTGGCAGTATTTGACATCAATGGATCAAAGGTCATGATGATGTGGCAATGAGCAGATGAGAGGTCAAATAGGATCACCCAAACCCATGGAGGTAAGTGAAAAACAAAGTGAGATATCCCCACCCTGACACGAAAGCAGAGAAGTTCCATGTTCAAGAGCGACATACTGCCGACACGACTACAGTTACGGTTCCAAAATTTTCTTTTCCCCCCGCCATTTCTGACGAGTACCCCGATTATTTTTAACAAGCTTGATGGGGATAGCATATGCTTGTAGTATAAGTTCGACCTTCGGTCGAATCCAACCTAGTAAAAGTTTAACGAGCCCTAGGGAGGAGAAGCTCAAGTCTCGTCATGATGATGAGTCCAATGTCGTCATAGTTTAATGAGTCCGACATAGGTAAAACTCAGAGTCTTTTTCATATTTAGAGAGTTTAAAAAAGACACAGAAAAGAGAACTCCAGAGGTCCTTTTTCGTAGAGTTGTGTCTCTCGGGCCCGAAAAAGTGTAAAATGATGCCCGAAAGAACCGCCCGATCATTACAACCGGGGAGTACTTTTCATGAATAGTGATTTCGACCTGAAAAAGTAGAAAAGGGATCAAAATCACGTCGTTTCGTAACCATTAACGAGTTTGAAACGACAAAAACCCGGTAATCTTTTTATATTTTAACGGTCGATAAAAGAACTTAAAACGACCGCCTCTTAGTAACCGTTTAACGAGTCAAGAGGGACAACTCGGCGATCTTTTCCTCTTTAAAAGGTCAGGAAAAGAGCTGAAAGCATACCATAAGTAACATTTTCTTATGTTTTACCGAGCTTGAAAAAGTCAAAAAGAAGCTCGTTTGAACTGCACCAGACCCTGTCATCATCCGACAAACAGTGTAAAACCCATTTCGACATGAAAATATCCTAAAAATACTCAAAAACATCACTTCTAATGTATTTTTAGGTCAAAATAGTGTTATAAATAGTAAAAAGTAAAAAACAAATTTACTTTTCACTTTTTACCTTATGAGTTCACTGTTGGAGGGTTTTTAGTGCAAAATTCACCTGCTGATTGTGATCGATCCAGGACACCGTTCGAGCCGCCGTCTGCAACAGATAAGAGGCCTCATCCCCAGCTTTATTTTCATTCCATTTTTTCAAGTTTTTATCCATATTTTAGCCCCCTATAAAGGGATTTGCAAATTTTTAGGTCCGGGCCATTGGCGCGGGTTTCCGGCACGGGACCGCGCTAATGGCGAAATTTTTCATAGAGGTCGCGCCATTAACGTGACTGTTTTAGAAACAGTCGCGCCAATGGCGCGATCTTATTTTTTAGCAAATTGGACCGTTGAACTTGCAAAATTCTTTCAAATTATGTTTCAATATTTATCTAACAATTGAAAATTGTCCTTTGGTTGCAGGATTTCGCTAAAAATGGTGCTACAATGGAAAGAACGAGAGCACAATGAAGTTGATGCCCTAGCTTTGGCGGATGATGACTGCATGACTGCATTAAGAGACTGCAGACTCAAAAAATTCTTCCATACTTCATACCTACGCGCACAACCTGAGCTACTACGTTTCATAGTAGATGCTTGGAATGTAAAGGATCAGGTGTTTCACCTGAAGGATCAGATATTGGAGCTGGATGTTGCCGATGTCTATTTTATTACTGGTTTATCACGACGAGGTGCACATCCTATTCTGACAGGCAGTCGACCTTCTGCAGAGAAGATCGAGGAGGTGAAGGATAGAGTATGTCCTAATGCACGATTTGGTGTAAACAGTAGGAAGATAGATATCAACACGGTGCCCAGCTTGGTTCTACGAGTCATTTTGTTTACCATTACCTGGGCAACAGGTATACAGGCACCCCATGAGGCCAACAAGAATCATTTGCTGCTAGCCACCGAGTGTCTCCATCCGACATTGTTTGATTGGGCTTCAGCGGTGACGACCAACATCAAACGACAGCTTACCAAGTGTAAGCGGGATGGAAACAAACAGTTTGGGTATGGGTCAATCCTAGTGACCTTCTTTCTAGAGCAGCTGCCGATTTTCCGGGTACCTGGAGGGATAGTAGCAGATCTAGTGCTGAGGGAACCGAGATTGCATCGATGGGCAGAGCTTATGCCCAGAGGAGGAGGGGGTCAACAGATGTCATGGAAGCCCGAGTTCTTTATCTGGCTCCGACACCAGATGATAGTCATAGAGGACTGGCCCTATGCAGGCACAGATTTCACCAGAGATCCCAATCTCCCTCTACCTGACGGAGAGGATTGGGATGAGGAGCTGGGTAAGGACTCTTTGTTTTTGATGTTTTTATATATTTGATTTTTTTTGTTAATACATGTCTATTTCTAACAGCATCTATATATGTATACAGATGTTGGCGCAGAGCGACCAGCTGACTTGCCCCACAATGTGCGCAGAGCCCACAGTAGATCCTCAGATAGAGGGTGAGGATGATCTTGTGCAGAACCTCGAGGCACTCACTCGAGGTATCCCAGACTACGGCAGATTGGCAGATGTACCCAGAGCTTACCAGAGGCATACGGTGGGAGCGTCTACTCGTGTCCATCGTCTGTTGAGACGTTTGGTGCGAGCAGTGACATGCTATCACGAGCATAACCGTGCTTAGACACCTAGGTTTCATTTTTGCATATTTTTGAAGAGTACACTATCAGCGGCTGTATAGACTTTTGGACATGTATTATTTTTTGTAACGCGCGGGGCGCGAACACTTTGACACATACATATATATACATATCGATTTTTTGGATGGATATTTTATATATGATGATGTTTTAATATGATATGCAAATGTCTAATACAAATGTGATCTAATGTATCAGTTGCATAACATACGATCCATGTATTTTTATATTTTTATATGCTTATGCTTATTCCTAGATGGATCTTTTCTTCACGTGACTATGTGTTTTATATGCTATGCGGCTGTTCGACACACATGTAATCTAATGTATCTAGTGCATAACAAACAACCCATTGGAATGTATTTACACGCATATATTTTATTTTTACGAAAGCTTGAAAACACACATGAGAATCATGTATGCAAACTATGCTTTATGGGAAATTTCATTTTTATACAAGCTTAAAAGCACATGGTATATATGCAAACTATGCTTGATGGGAAATGAAACGGGCATGCCCCCAAACATCGTGTATCAATCCGAGGTATATGCCCCCCGAGCTTCAGTCCATTGAAAATGGGTTGAAGGTTGACAAAATGGTTAGGCGTTCGAAAAGCACGAACACACGGTTCATTGTTTTAACGAGGTTGACATAATGGTTATGAACTATCCTCGTAGATAAACAGTTTCATTATTTTAACGAGGTTGATACATTAGCAAAACTATCTTTGATAACTACGCTCGACCATGTATTCAACGACCGCTCCTCCGGCCAACAATTGAAACCATTGGATGGAATCAAAGTCTGATGTACAAACAGGCCCGAATTTCATTTTTTAAGGAGCTTGACATAGGAGAAAGAACTATGCTCCGACCAATCATGTTTCATTTTTTAACGAGGTCGCCACAAGATCAAAACTATCCTCGAGACACCTTGTTTCATTTTTTAAGGAGCTTGATAGAGGGAAATGAACTATGCTCCGCCCGATCTTCATCATAATGAACAGGAAATGGGGGCGTCCAACAATGGGGCTCCCGATGGGAGGTCAATGTCTTGGAAGTTGGGACCCAATGCCCCCAAAACACTATGCACGATGTCGGCAGTGCTGGATATAGGCATGGGAGAGGTAACCACATAGTTGACCTGTGAGGGGGCAGATACAACTGGTGGATGAGAACCAGAAGGGGGTGACAACGGCACAGGGGGTCTAAAGAACGATAATTGATTGATAGTTACAATCCTTCCATCGTGTGGAAAGCAAACCACACGGAAAAGTGAAGAGACGATGGCCCCCATGGCATAAATATAGTCACGACCAAGGAGAGAGCACTTTGGATAACCAATACGTCTATATAGACGGTTTTGCCTCCCAGAGTAATAGGGAATTGCGGGAGGACTCCTAGAGATGGACATGCTCTTCCGTCGAAAGCCAACAGAGTCTGCGTGACCGGCCTGAGCGGCGGGGAACCGAGAGCTTGCCAAGTAGTATACGACATGAGACTGACCGACGTGCCTTCATCCAAAACAGTGCCAGGTAGGGCCGTATCATAGGCATGCACAATAATCTGGAAAGGCACATGGGATGGAAGGCGGTAAGCGGTCAGGTGACTCCAATCAAAGGAGATGGTTGAATTGCCTGGTGGGGGAATCGTATGATTGCCCCCTTGCTCGAACGGAACCGAAGAAAGACCCTGAGAAGTAGCTGGGATAAGCGGGTCGTTTGCAGACTCAGGAGAATCTGATGAGACGTGAAGAGCATGTTCATGACACTCTTCTAGAACAGGGTGGTCAATGGGTGGTAAACTCGAGTCGACACGCTCGCCGACCAATGGTTGGTCGGGAACAGGCTGGGTAGAGCCAGGTTCAGGAAGAGGAGACTGAACAAGAGAGGTGTGTAAACCAACCTTGTGGTCAGCAGGAGGACAATCTGCAGTTGCAGAAAGACGCTGATATCCAACAGGGAGTTGGGGTGAGGGAACTGCAATACTTTCTAAAACAGAGGAGGCTTTGTCCATGAGTGGGCAAAGGTGAAGGAAATGATTGCCTTCACAAAGTTTGCAGGGGAATCTAATCTTCCCTTTTCCCTTAGTATTCCCAATGGATGAGATAACATCGCCGTGAGCTTCAGTGGACGATGAGGGGTGGGCCGGATCGTGAGACCATATTCTTAAGATCCTGGGAATACCAGGACAATCACGAAGAAGATGGTCTTCCTTGCATAATCAGCAAGGAAACTTAACCTTCTGCGGAGGAGTGGGAAGGAGTCCATCTTCGGTTTTCCGTGATGGAACAACAGTTGTGCTTGTAGTCGTTATTGTGTTTGTAACCGCTCCCTTAGCAGACTTCTTCTTCTTTGTCTTCTTCTTCTTCTTCTTAGCCACCTGGGTACTCGAAACAAGACTTTCACCAGGCGAAGTAAGAAGAAGGAGACGTTGAAGTAGGTGTCGAAGGGGAGGGGTCCACCTTAGGTTCAACAGGATGTTGTGCAGGTGGAGGGACTGATGGAGTACCAGCCGACACAGTAGGGACCACAGAGTTTGAAAATAACCAAACCGGCAACCCGACAGTTAGCCCCGGAAGGGATAACGTTGCCATGTAAAGAGCAGCAGCATTCCCAGGAGAAGGGAAATGACCCGGATTCCCGTCAGGCGGGGAACCTGGGTTGGTGGACCTTGAAAAAGTTGCCATATCAAAACGAAATCCTACTCAAGCTAGCGCACACAAGATCTAACCGGGTAATGTAATCGTGGCCAGATAAATTTTAAGACACTCGACTTGACCTTTTCATCTTTAAAGAGTCGAGAAAAGGATGAAAAGATGACTCTAGTCTCCTTCGATTGTTTAATGAGAACGAAGTGACAAGCTGCTCGCTTACACCTTTTCTGTTAGAGAGTCTGAAAAGGATCAAAAGCTGACTACTCTAGAAATCTAGGTAAAAGGGTTTGCCAAACAATCCGTAAAACTGCTATATACATCTTAGCGATCAGAAGAACACCAAGGACTTTACGTACGACAGTCAATCTTCCCGAATGCTGTGTTCAGTGCATTACGGTTTGTAGGGTGGCAGACTCAGCTTCCTATGGATCAAAGGTTGCAAGCCTATAGGGGTCTCCCAATATATACTCGACGGTACGTGGGAGCACAATCCGTACTGGCACCTACCGTTTCACCGTGGAGGAATCACCCAACCACTCAACGATAAACTACCAGGTTTAAAGACGCCGGAACACGTCTCTAACCTAGACCTCTAGAATGTGAGAGTTAAGTTTCAATGCGTTGTTAGGTTCATTGAATTCATTTTATGGTTTATCTTTGATTAAGTCTCATTTTCCGGTCTTACCGTATGTGGTCTCTTGAAATTTCCTAAATGCAACTATATGCGAAAATTGTATCGTTTCGTTGAATCAATTCTATCTACAGAAGCGTTGAGATTTTCATATAAATAAAACGATCACAAAAATCTTAATGCAGCTAATAACAAGAAAGGAAAATCTTTTTCTTTTTCTTTTTTAAAAGCAAAAATTAACACAAAACGCTAATTAATGAAAAGCAAAAATCTTCTTTTCTTTTCTTTGAAAATAGTATGATGCACTTAACAGATTTCGAGAGACACGCACAAAATAGATAATTCACTCAAAGGAATCTAGAACCAGATCTGAAACATGAAAAATGACCCACCAAAGCAAAGAAAACACCAAGATCTTCAAAGAACTATGTAATCTAAGTCCCAATGAATTCAAGCAAGAAATAAACAAGCTAAAAGTGAGGTACTTGCAGCATATAAGGCAAAACTCGTACAACTACCAGAGGAATGTGGAAATCAATCAATAAACTGACTGGATCAGCAAATCACAAATCCGACAGAAGGCTCGATAAGCAAAGCCACAAGGGCTAAGATGTAAAATCGATGGAAAATGGCGAGCAACTGAAGGATGGAAAGAACAACCAGTCAGATAACAGTCCAACAAACTTCCAGGAGGTGTAAAAGAAGCAAAAAGACACAGATCCAAGCTTAAAAGACTGACAAACAAACTAATTGAAAAAATTAACCAGCCTGGCACGACTGTCAGACTGCAACTCGCGCTATACAGAGATTGGCGCGGGTTGTCTGAGAGCAACATGCGCCAACCAGCGCGACTGTCAAAAGAAAACTCGCGCTAATGAAGTTTGCCAAGCAAAAAACAAAACAGATAGTTCCAGGCTTGGTTTCTAGTATCTAAAAAGAGTCAGCAAGCAAGAAATAGCAAGAACTTCAACCCAGAAAGCTATTCAGACCAATTAACAAGAGAAAAATTGACATGCAAGGCAAGGTTGAAATTGTTCAGTTTGTAAACTAAACCGAAGATTGACTGAAGTGGCGTTGATCTACTTCACTATTGCATGGCAATAGTGTTTCGAAGGCTACTTGGCCGCTCTTCAGGCTCCATCTACAGTTTACAAATCAAACAACACAAAAACAAACAACAAGCTTCTCCCCAGCGGAGTTGCCAAATTGTGGAACTGGTAAATCCCCTCTACGGACAGAGGCGATCCCACTAGCCCAACACGGGTCTAGCAACAATCACACCATGCTACACGCAGGTTCCTAATTGCATAAATCAGAGATCGATCATGATGATCTACCTGGAATCCAATGCTAGTAGTTGTAGAAGAAGCACCGCTCCCGTCCCTTTGCTTTGGATGGTCACAATCCTTACACTCCTCGTAAACGGACACCTGCACACGCAAAGAACGATACAAACACAAGCGTAAAATACAGTATATGCAATTATATATTGGTCAGAAAAGATACAACTCAAATACCATTGAAAGACACATGAGTCGAACCATAATGATAGTCGTTTATTAAACAGTAAAAAAACGAGAAAGATTACAACCAAAGGGTTCTGACGTTGAACCTCCTCTGATTGGGAAAGCAGCTAAATACGCCTTGCAAAGTGACCTCTTCTCTCTCAATATTTTGGGAGCATAACCCCTCTATACTTCTCAATTCTCACTATCACTCCAGCGTTATCTTAGCACTCACAATAGCTCTAGCAAAACTAGTTGGTTTAATGCAAGGTGACAGTCATTTATAGATGGAGGAGGAGGGAGTATGCATTGTATTAGGACACCTACTCAAGATTTAGCATTATCCCTGAATAGCCACTGGACTTGGTTGTCATGGATAAAAAGATGACACTCGACCACTTTCATGAGATTTTTCCCTCAGAGAACTCCATGAACAAAGAGGAAAAAACATATGAGTGCGCACTGGCTAAAAATCATGACCAAATTTAGGTGGCGCAGGCTTTGCTCTATGACAGAGCGTCCATGGACGCGCCCCCTTTTGAGGAACTGAGCCATTGGCGCGGGTAAGACACTGTGGACCCGCGCTAATGGAAAAAGGGCACCTTTTAGGGCTAATCTCCAAAAGGTGTCTTCAGGGAGTTTGAAGTTCATACTCAGGAGAATCCAATGCAAGTGTTTTTAAGTTGTGTCACTAGTCACAAATCCATAAATGTGTCCTCCAATGTGCGAAAGCAAGGGTAACAGGGACGGTGACCAATGGTGACAAATTACTGCGTAACAGTTGGCCTTCTGGATGTCTCTAGACCTGGTTGTTGGGTTAATTTGGGTCACCCTTCCCCCTCTGGAATGGTAGTTTCGTCTTTTTTGCTACCTTCCTTGAGGATAAGCTCCCTCTCCCTCCTTTCATGGAGACTCCTTCTCCTATAAAGTCACTCACCATTGCTATGATCAGCTAGTTCTTTTGTTTGGACAGTGCTGCTAGTGCTTTTGAGTTTGGTAGATAGCTTTGGTGTGAGTGTGACAAGTGTGGGATTGCTAATAGTTTGTAAGACGTTGTGGATTGCCCTTAAGTTTGTATTAAAGCTTGTGAGTGAGAGAGAGATATTGTTTGTTTGGGAGACTCATCATTGATAGTGAATGCTTTAAGAAACATACTGGTTGGACCCTCCGAGAAGGCTTGTGACGTCAAGACTTGGTTTTAAGCTTTGCTCTTGATTTATTATTAATACAATCAATGATTGTTTCCTATGTCTTGTATGTAATTTACTTGATAGCTCATGATTTCTTGAATTTATGAGTAAATAGATCATTTTTATTTTTGGTTACATGCTCTGTTGTTTTCTTGTGGTGTTTCAGGTTGATTGTTCATTAAGGAGAAGGAAACGGAAGTAGGAGCAGCGCAATGGAACTTCATCACCCACCAGTTTGAGGTAGGCCTCCAATGACGACTATTTAAGGGAATCAATTGTTGTTTTGTCTTTGCTATGACTAGACCCACTCTAGGGCTAGAGGGGTCACCTTTGTCCATAGAGGGAACACTTTCCTACTTCACAAAGCCTCCTGAACTATCAGGTGAATTTGTATGCATTTTGGCCTTCAAACCTCGCACAATACATTTTTCGAAATACACAAGAATATATGAAAAATGACCGAAATGCTAAAGGTTGGACTTCAAATTTATTACACCCACATCTATAACGGCATCAGCTCCACAACATACATTGCAATCTATGATTGCACGAGTGACAGCCCTTTGTGTGTTACGATATGCGAGTACCGATAGGGTGGATGCGATATAACAATAAAGCCTTCCATAATGTTGCAACGGGTCCACAACATATCACAGTTATATGATATATATATATATATATAACATAATATATATATATATATATAATATATATTAATATATATATATTATTATAATACACTAACCATCTTCGACACACTTAGCAGACTTCACCTGTTTATCACCCGGACATATGTCATCGAGTCACACACATTATAGCTGTCGGGGGTTTTTGGTAGTGGCATTGTAGAACCACCGATACATATCGCTGAGATATATTATATATATATATTATATATTATTATATATATATATATATATATATATATATAATAATATTTTTTTTTTCCACCTCTGATAGTGTACATCGATATACATGTAAACTTTGCCTCCGAGAGTGTATATTTCATATACATGTAAGCTCCACCTCCGATAACTCTTCTGCCTCCTTTAACTCTTCTATATATATGTGTGTGTGTGTGTGTGTGTGTGTGTGTGTGTGTATTTTTCTCTTTGGCATCCATTGCTCCTGATAGTCCTTCTTTGGCATAAATTACTCCCGATATGGATCTGGTAGCTCCGATAGCTCTGTCTTGCTCCTTCGATAGCTCTCTGATAGCTCTGTTTTTCTCTTCCGATAGCTCTGCTTTGCTCCTCTGATATGGATCCTCTTGCTCCAATTTCTTCCTTTGGCTTTGCAATGTCTTTCAATCACCTCATCTTAATACCTTCATACCTTCATGGCTTTTGCCTTTTCCAATATGCCTCTCTTGCTCTGATATTCTGCAATACTCTTAAGCATAAGCAATAGCTTTGATATGCCTCCTTTGTTAGCTCCTGCATTAACAGACTCTTTCTTATGGCTTGTCTATCCTGATGGCCTTACTCCTGTCTCTTCATGGATCTGATCTGCTTTCCCTTCATGGATCATCTAGTATCTAGAATATTGTCATATTGACATCAATGAAAACATAGGTCAACAATCTCCCCCTTTGTTATTGATGGCAATATTCTTCTTCTCTCCTCCTTTGACATCAATGGAAAAAGAGTGCTTTGGGACTCCCCCTATCAAACTACTTTTGTTCTACATGAATGGTAGATCTTCATGGGTCTGTGACTCCCCTTGTCATAGTGCTCTTCATTTTACTCAAGATAGAAGCATTGATGCTTTATCATCAATTAACACGTTATTCCCTCTTCATGTCTCAGAACTACTTTATCATGGCTTTAACAATGCTTAAAGATGCTCTACTTCAATGCTTTCAATCAGATTGCAAATAGCCATAAACTAACTGTCCAAGTCTAGGTTTTTATGCTTCAATCCATATTGTTCTTTCCACAGTCAGAATTAAGAGGCCTTCATAGTCCAAATCAAGAGAAAATGCCACTAAAATTTTATTTCTTGTTATCTTTCCTTAGATCCGAGTTCCTTTATGTTTTTGTGCTTCTCCTTAAGTCACTACCATCCAGTGTTCAACATCATTGCATTTGGATGAAATGGTGAGAGGTTGTGCCTCATTGTTGCTATATTTTCCAAGTGACTAGTATCAGCTTAAGTTATATTTGACTGCACAACATTCTCCTTTCTATGAGCCATCTTTTCCTTGTGTTCTTGTACATATCTTTGCAAGTTATTTCTGCTAGCAGATTTAGATATCCAATCTGTGTCTGTCTTTTAAATTCATTTTTATGATTTGATCCTCTTTCAATGCTTCAGTTTTGTTATATGTTGCCAACTACTCTTACTTCAAACTCCATTCTAGACGTATCTATTTGTTTGAAGGTTTCCTCTATTTGTGTCCATAATTTACTTGTTCTCACATTAAATCCCCGAGTCAAGACATTTAACATCTGTAATATCAGCACCATAGTTATTTTTCCTATTTCTCTAGCATTAGATGACCTTCTCTATGCTCCAAATACTACTTAGAGATTAGGTGGAAAGCATATTTAACAACAGTCCAGAGAATGGTTACAAGATCATGTTCTTCAATGGAGTACTCCTGACAAATGATCTTTATCAAAGAATGATTGTTAATATAGCTCAACAAGGATTTCATAAGGACCCTTTCACTAATAGCTTCTGCAATAATGATCAAGAATCACATGCTCCCCCTAACTGTATGCATCATCTCTTTTGGCAGATTCTTCCCATCAAATGCTTAGATTGTCAAAATTTAGGCCAATGACCTGTGTTGTTGGCTGGAGAGTTCAAGGAACTTTCAAATTGTATTTGCTTCCTTCTCCATACTTGTATAGCTTTCTTCTTTTGTATGATTCTATCTTGTGTAAGAGCCCAAGTTAAGTTACAATCACGTGCCATATGACCAATGTTATGACACTTGAAGCATTCTACATTGTTCATGAATAGGAATTCATGATTTCTTCCTACAAAATTGTTCCTTGGAGATTGTTGGGGACCATAATATCTATCTTTATGAGATGGTTGGGTACAACAACATCTATCTTTATGATATGCTTTACAATCTTTTTCCATGTGACCAAAGTTTGTACAAGAATAAGAGTAACAAAAAAATGAACTTTGGTACCTGGGAGATGGAGATTTCCTTGATGTACTTCTGAAGCCTTTTTGCCTTGAGATCCTTTGATGATAACCATTTCCTCTCACATCTTTGACATAATATACATTTCTTCTTGTAGTAGGATTTCTTCCATTGTATCCTTGATGTTTCTCGTTGCCTTTGCTGGAACTGGGAGCATCACCATTTCTTTCTAGCTTCTTCACATCCCTTTTTTTTGAAGCATTATCATTCTTGTTTGAGGATTCACCTACATACCCGAGACCTGATTTATCAAATGGACATCTATGATAGCTGAGCAAGTCATCCAAGGCCTGACAACTCTTCAATATTTTGTTCATCCCTTTAACCTTTTTTCTGAGGAAGAAAATATTTTCTTCCAATCTTTCACACTCATTATTGTTATTAGCAAGTGTTTCTCAGTTTCTTCCTTGATACGAGTAGCTTCATCTCCTTCTATTTTAAGGGAGATGATATCTGACTTAATTTTGAAGATTTCTTCATCCTTTGCTTTTAGTTGACATATCATGGTGTTTCTTTCCTTTCCTGCTTCATCAACCTGTCCTTGTATGACTTCCAATGCTTCCATTGTCTTCTCAGCTCCTTGTGCTTGTTTCCTTGCTTCTTGTAGTTGAGATTTGAGAGAGGAGACCTCTACCTTGTACTGACCAATGTCTTCTTCAAGTTTGTTGAAGCTCTTGTGCCTTTGTTCAAGTTGACTTGACAAGGTATTTTCCTGTTTCTTTGCTTTATCCAATTGATTTGTCATGGATATGACCTTTCCATGAATCTTTCTTTTGCTTTGATGAAATTCATTCTTAAGCTTGGCAAGCTCTTCATCCCTTTGTTGTACATGAAGCTTGACAAGGTGAACTTTCTCCCTTGTTTGATCTTGGTTGCCAGCTAGTGCTACCTTCTTAAGTTCCTCATTTTCCTTTTTCAAAATTTTAATCTCTTCCATGGAAGCCATAAGTTGAGCGAGGAGATCCTCTACAAAATCTTTTTCATTCTCTTCATCTTCTAGGTTTGCTTTAGCCTTGATGTCATCATTCTCATTTTCAGCTTCTATGATGGATTCTGGATTTCTTTCTTGATTTGCATCATCTGCTTGACTCATGGTCATGGCCAATGCTCCTTTTGAGTGAAGGTAATGAACTTTGTTGCATATACCCTTTGCTGATGAATATTTTCCTAGATTGTTCTTTATAGAATCGGGTAGCCCATTCAGATTGCCTTCATTGCTTTTGCATTGTACTCCTTGGATTCTTCATCCATCCTGTTATCAATAATCACTAATTTCCAGATTTCAATGCCTTGAGTCTGTAAGAAATTCCTCATTCTTGCGTCCCATATATTAAAGTTTCGATTGAACCATGGAGCCTCCTCAAATTGATTGTCTTCTATTTTAGTAGTAGAGGGAGACAGATCCTTAGGAGGATTGGATACTTTCTTTATTTACCTCGCCATTCGTGTTTTAAAGATCAACCTTCAAGCTGTTAGGATTTGAATGAAGGTACTAGCTTTGAAACCAATTGTTGGAAATACTGAGGGACGGGTGAATCAATATTTCTTTTTAAACTATTGTTTTACCAGTTAAAAACATTTATATTCAAAACACAAGGTGAACAACAAGAATAAATGCTTTTATTAATATAATCTTTGCAATAAAATAGATACAATATATAATTGGTTGTAATCAATTTCCAAGCACCAAATTGGACTTTTGTGAGGCTGCAACCTCTAGGGCACCAACTCTATTTTTTCAAGACAACAATCCTGGAGTTAGGAGCACCAACTCCCAAAGACTCCAATCCTTTCAGTTCTTGAGACACCAGTCCTAAGGACACCAATCCTTCCTACTTATAAGGCACCAATCCCAAGGACTCCAATCCTTCTTAATTCTGAGGCATCAACCCCAATGACTCCAATCCTTTTTACTTCTGAGGCACCAACCCCAAGGGTTCCAACACAATCTTGTCAAGGCATGTTTTATAGTAATGTTCTACTCTCAGAACTCTTAGTTACTGATTTCTTTCTATTTACAGCTTCACTGTAGTCTCCATGCTATCGCATCAATGACAACGAGTCTTCTTATGAAGAAGTCTTTACAACTCTTCATATTGTCCACACAGAGTCTCCAATAGCCTTCATGACCTCTGATAATGTCTCCACACAGATTTAGTGAGTCTACTATTAGCTGCACTAATCTTTGCATAAGAACCAACTTTCTGTTCAAGCATCTATTCTTACTGTCACAGTAAATGCTTCAGCATGACTGCTTCTCTGCCGACTACTCTCTTCAAACAATGTCAGATAAAACTTTATTTATTACATACGAGAATTGTTATACAAATTACATTCTGTAGCTGATTAATTCTTTCAGAGGGTAACACGATCAAGAAAGAAGCTCACCCTTCAAATGCATCCTGTCCTGTTGGTCCTTCAACACTTTTCTATTCTGTTGGGCCATCCAGCTACCTCTGTTTCCTCTAGCCTTTTCAACAACACTTCCACTTTCCATATTCTTTGTTTTTGTATCTTCCTGATTCCTCTAACCATCAGTTTCATCTTTTTGCTGGCTCTTTGGTTTCCTCCTCAGTCGATATAGTTTCCTCTACCTCGTTTGATCCTTCAGCTTCCCGATTTTTAGCTTCCTTTGTATCTTCAAGTTTACCAACTCTCTAGGGACACGTAAATTCAAAAGAGAGGACTGAAAATACACAAAGAAAAAATGTTGCATATTAAAATTGTAACAAAGCCCCTTTTTCAAATATGATAGGCATACAAAGGACTTTTTCTTTAACAGAGAGAATGTACCAATTAGGAAGGCCCTACATGCCATGTCACCATCGAAATCACAATCGCCATCGTTCAGGCCTCCCAAACTATCGGGTATGTTTTTATGCATTTTGGCCTTCAAACATTGCACGATACAATTTTTGAAATACACAAGAATATATGAACAACAACTAAAACGCTAAAGGTCGGACTTCAAATTTATTACACCTACATCTATAACTACATTAGGTCCATTGTGTAATCACAATCGGCAATCGCAGCTTCCCGATGGTTGATGGCCAATTCACCTGCAAATGGGATATGATATTAAATCAAACTACGATGTTGCATCGGGTCTGCAACATACATCACAATCAGCGCTTGCAGGAGTGAAATCCCTTTGTGTATTGCGATATGCGAGTACTGATGGGGCAGATCTGATATAACAATAAAGCCTTCCATAATTTTGCAGTCGGTCCACAACATATCGCAGTGATATGATATACAAATATATATATATATATATATATATATAATATATATATATATAATATATTATATATATATATATTTGCCACCTCTATACTCCAATATATCTATCTTTTCCGCCTCCGATAGTGTATATCGATATACATGTAAACTCTTCTCCCATAGTGTATATTGCATATACATGGAAACTCCACCTCCGATAACTCTTCTACCTCCTTTAACTCTTCCACATATATATATCTATTCCACTCTTTGGCATCAATGGCATAGATTACCCTCGATAGTTCTTCTATGGAATCCATTACTCTTGATAGTCCTTCTTTGGCATACATTACTCCTGATATTGCTCCAGTAGCTCCAATAGCTCCAATATCTCTGTTTTGCTCCTTCGATATCCTAACTCCTCTCGGTTCTTCTTGGGCATGTATTACATGTGATGTTCCTCTGATATGGCTCCTCTTGCTCCAATGTCTTCCTTTAGCTTTGAAATGTCTTTTAAAGACCCCCTCTTGATACCTTCATACCTTGATGGCTTCTTCCTTTTCCGATATGCCTCTCTTTCTCTGATATTCTGCAATACTCTTAAGCATAAGTGATAGCTTTGATATGCCTCCTTTGTTACTTCCTCCGTTAACAGACTCTTGCTTATGGCTTGGCTATCCTAATGGCCTTGCTCCTATCTCTTCATGGATCTGCTCTGCTTCCCGTTCATGGATCATCTAGTATCTAGAATATTGCCATATTGACATCAATGACAACCTAGGTCAACAAGCTCTTGTACCAAGGCAGGTGGCTCACCAGGGACTAAGTTCAATGAAATTTCCCCATCTCATGGAGGATCTCAATGCAATGGTATCCATTACTTCCTAGGGGGGAGGAGTGATCCAAGTGGAAATTGTTGGTCGCCCACGTATTCCACTTGGGCGCCAACCATTGTACCATCATGTCTTTCAGTTTTCATAATTGTAGCACAATTTACTATTTTTGGTAGTTTTTCGAGCCCTAAACTTCCAGAGTCATTTTGAGGCCCTAAATAATGTTTTTTTTAAATGAGAAAACATGAGTCTTTGATCAAAGTTTGAAATCAAAATTTATATTCCTTTGCTATATATTTATAACAAGGTATCATGCACCTCAAACAAAGATCGTATGCCAATGTTAGGACCCTAAGAAGTTGATCTGCCAATTTACCCTAATGGGGACCATAGTTTTGGTGCTTCATCTCCTAGGGTTAGGTTTTTGGATGTTTAGGATTTTCCATTGTTTCTCAATAATAAATAGGTCTTCGAGCCTCATTGTCACATAGTTCAGAGGCATGTAGATACCACATATCTTCTCAGAGATAAGCTACCATCGCCCGAGCTAGTTTATTTCCATTCTGTGTGTAAAAATAATTTAGTTCTTTGATATTAATGAAATGAAGTTTTATTTATTTTTCATGTATGTGTCTATGTTTAAATTTGTATTATTTTTCATTCCTACATAAGTTTGGATCACATGTCCTTATGCTTTCTCCTTACATGTTTCATTTCGGTGGATTAATTGGGAAACTTCTATAGTCACTTGTTTGGTGTCCATGATTATCATATTTAAATCCTTCAGGGAGATCCAATAAGCAAAAAAAATAGTTGTAACTTAATACCACCTTCATGGGAGTTAGTCGATTTATTCCTTTCCAAGTTACATGAGGAGAGCCTTCTTGAGGAATTCATTATTTTACTAGTTTTCGTTTTAAATTTTACTCTAATTCGGTTTATGAGAAGAAATGGATCTATGTTGATTTATTACTCCATTTAACGTGCTTCCTTTATTGCTAATATGAATATGTAAATTTGTTGGTCCTTAGCTTGATTTGTGCCTTTGTTTTCATTTTTCTTTCCTATTTTCTTGTGCATTAAATGTCCATTCTCCATATGCCACAGATTTCCTTGACTTCAAGAATAGAGTACAAATTCATGCTCTTCTACTTCTTTATGCCTCTTTTCCTTCCATTTTTTATTCCTTATTTTTTTTCTTATTCTAAGAAGAAGGCTTGATCTTGCACTTTTACACTCAAATGCTTTGTGTCCATAATTTGTACAATTATAACATTCAATGTAATTGAGAAAAGGAGAAAACAAATTGTTTCTTATATGAATGTAGCTATGGGAATTTTCAATTACGTTGTCCCTAGTTCTTGACGACTAATAAGGCTCATTTCTAACATGATTATCTCATAGATAAGTTTTATAATGGAAAACTCTATGACACAAAATTGTACATGGATGAAAACTACAATTAAAAAAAATTAAATAAATAAATAAATACAAATTCTACTTAGCAACAATTTTTATTTCCTGATATGGTTTGTTGTTTCTTTAATAGATTTATCTTCGAGGGATATAACTATTTTGTTGAATTCTTTATTGACCTTCTTAGTTGTTGGAACTATTGAAGATTTCCCTCTTTTGATGTTGTTGATTTATATTTTCCTTATCTATATTGATGTTAGGTCCTCTGATTTGATTAACATAGCTAATTGGTTCTTTTCCTTCAACCTTGTTGGTTCTTGATTGTTCATCATAACCTTGACTAGTCTTGATGAGAAGAGATATTTGGCTACTAAGAATATCATTTAAAATCATGGTACTATTATCAAACTTTTTATATTTATTTATGTAATAATTGGTCTTTTCCAAATCATTTCTCAATGAGAAAATCTCTCACAATGACCTTCTCCTTCAATCAATTGGCTAGTCATCACTTCTTTCATTCTTTTGGCTTCTTCTAACTCTATTTTTAGAATTATGAACGATGGAACTTTAGATTTGTGTCCTTCCTTCTCATGCTCCTTGGATAGATCCTTTCTCAAGGATGCATTATCATCTTGTAATGTTTCATAACTATTTTCCTTGTTCTTTAGCTGCTTTGATAGGATTTATTCAATTCTTTTTGCTTCTTCTAGATGGAATTTTTAAAGATTCATTGAATTTTTATCAGAAGAATGACTTTATTTTTCATCATTTTTCAATTGTTCCTTCATTCTTATGTTCTCTCTTTTGGCTTTCTTTAACTTATATAGAGTAGTAATCAACTCTCCTTCAAGATTTTCTTTATATTCTTCTTCATCTACCTCATTAGGGGAACTAACATGTTCAAATCTAAGGTATATTTCACTTTCAACTTCTTTTTCTTATGAATCTGATATATCTTTCTGATTGGCTTTAATTTCTTTAACAATATGATGATCCTATATAGTCATGAGTTTATATCCTTCTTCATCTGTACTAGATGTATATCTATCTCTTTTTTTCTGATGAGCAATCATCTTCTAAGGAGTAAAGGCTTTTTCTATTTAGCTCATAATATTTTCTGTCAACATCATGTTATTCATTATCACTACCATTTTCTGAAATTACATATAAACATTTAGAAGAAAGATAACTTATTCTTCTACAATTAAAGAATAAAACAAACTTACCTACGTATTTCAACTTTTCTCCATATTCTCTACTTTCTATCTCGACATTTGATAAATTAATAGCATTGTGACCTGTTTCTCCTCATTTTGAATTTTTTTAATAAGTCTCTTACATTTTTTTGATATCTTGTGTTGCCTCCTTTCAATCCAAGCTTCGTTCTTATACGATTCATCGCTTAATCAATCATGCTATTTGACATTCTTTAAATATTTGTGTACTTTTTCCTTCTAAGAATATTTCTTGACTTTGAATTCCATGTGAGAATCTTCACCATAGATGAATTGCAACTTATTGCATATCTCATTTGCTCTCTCTCAACAAATTACCTTGTTAGAATTTGATTTAGACAACCCATTCAAGATTGTCTTCATAGCTTCAGTATTATAGTTGTTCTTCTTTCCATTTGGATAGCCATACATCCAACCCAAGATCCTTTAAATAAATTTCATTCTTTCCATTGAGAGTGCATAATCTGATCCATTTAATAATGATACTCCATATAATGGGGAAAGCTAATCTTGGTTAGCCATGATACCTTGAGATATAACTCCTAGTGTTCACAAACTATTATTGAATGAATCAAATTTGATACCAAATGTTAGAAATAGGATAATATTGAGAGTGGGATGAATTAGTATTATAAATTTTCCAATATTTAATATTATTTTTGTTATAACTAATCAATCAGACAACAACACAATTGATGATACATCATACACGTATGAGAGACATATATTTACATGGAAACCCATAAAGGGATAAAACCAAAAATATTTCTTCTTTTCCCAATTTAAGTGTAACCTCCAACCAACTGTTACATCAAACTTAGTGGCACCAACCAAAAGGAGACAATCATCCCCTAATTTTCAAGCACCAACTTGCAGGAGGCACCAACCCCTTTTAAATTTACAATCACCCACTTGTTAGTGCCACCAAGCCCTACTATTTGCAAGTACCAACTTACTGGAGGCATCGACCCCATGATTTTTATGTGCACCAACCTAAAGGAACAAAGAACTCCTTGAAGTTTATAGGAAGCAACCTAAGAGAAACACCCACTACCTATATGGAAGCACCACCCTGATTTCCCTTGTAGATCCCATTTTTATCCATTTTTAAACTCAAACCCATAAGATTTATTTCAATTCAAATACTTTGACTTATTTTTAATGATGTTACTTATTCAAATCTCACATGGATAGATATTTTACTGCAACAAAAATATGCTTAGACATCTCATACTTTATATTTTTGTTCCCATGTTATTTGAATATGTCATTCTCTATCTCAAATATGCATTACTATTATCTAAATATAGACTCCCTTTTCATAAGAATTTTCAAATTGTATCCTATGGTATACTCATTCATTCTTGATGTCATTTTTTCTTCGTCTACAATATGGTTCACACCTCTGATCTCAACATCTCTTAAACAAGAACTTAACATAATTTTTTCTTTTGAATTTCCTCTTATTGTCATTCACAATATCCATTTAAAATATACACTACTCAAATTCATTTATTTTTTTAACGATATAAGTTATACATCGTCTTCAGTCTTCATTCTTTCCATGATTTGTTCTTTACGTAAAGTGAGAAGGTAATCGTGTCACACAAAGAGAGAAAATTAAAAAGAAACTCAACCCCCTTGCTTTGGTTCTCTATATCTAATATCCTTGATTTGGTTTAGATGCACACTCAATAAACTCAGTGACACCCACATCATCACCATTCAATTTGTATTTATAGTTTATGTTTTATGATGCAATGACTTAAATTGGGCCAACATGAGGAGTTTACTACCCTCATAAATTTATAACCATCGGTTGTCACCTTCAATAAATTCAATGTTGAACCCATTATTTACACTAATTTTTAATGTACTTTTCTCATAGGGTCAAGGCCACATGACATGGTTCCAATCACTTTTCCCCTTGGGGGCTTATTTCCTTGACCCATAGGACCATGTCACATGACCATGTCCTTAACCACCCAAGAGGAAAAATCTGTGGATATCATGCTATCATCATGGTGACATCATTGTGTCACATGGCACCCTTTGGGTGGTTCCATGCGTGATTTGGAACCCAACCACTTGATCACCCAAAAGAACCATATACAAGTGATACATGGCACCCTTCAATGTGGCCATGTGTATCCACATCATCACCTTGAGCCATGAAATTTCTCTATCACTACCACCTATCCCCACATGTGTTTCCATGTCATGTTATGGTCCACTTGGATGCCACCTGTGTTATTTATCGCTTGTTGCCATGCTTTTGAGTGCACACTAATTGGACCAAGTGGTATGCCAAGCACTTGGGTGCTTAGGCCAAGCACCATGTGACTAGGGACTATGACTAGATACATTATTTGCCACTTCTTGGTGTTGTTGCAACCTATGTGCTGCATTTTTTTACCACTTGTTCCACAACTATGCTATGTGTTAAAACATTTTGTGATGTCCATTAGTTTTGCAGACACCCAAACAATGGCTTTGTAGTTTGTGAGGGGGAGGGACAGTGTATTTGAGCCATCTATATTCATTAATAAGTATGGTGTGAATCCATAGGAGAGATCCCCCATCCCGTCCTATTAATCCTTCACACAAGGGGGGAGCTCATGATCAACAAGTGTCATTTTTCCAGGGGACAAAAATTTTCAGAAAATGATATGCCACTCATACGTGTTCATTGTTTATTTGGAAAGTGGGATTTAATGTCCTCACAACATTGAATGCTTCTAGTTTTTGATATGAAAACTCTACACAATGTGCCTATGATCACTTCACAACGCACACATGAAATAGGAAATTTTTGGTTTAGCATGATTTGGGGATATGCTCTAAATTTTGAGTTTCACTAAATTTGGGGTTTTCCGAATGTTTTGAATTTTGAGTTTCTATACAATGATGAGATCAAAATCCATAACTTCACATTTGAATATAATTCCCAAGGATTTGTTTTTACCCCTCTTGCAAACCTTCAGGAACACCTTGATCATTGTCACTAATAATCCTAGATCTTGTTGGCACACCATCTTCTTAACAACACATGGTTTCAATGTTATATTTGACACCAATGACAACAATTGTCATTAATGACAACAAATGTCCAACACACCATCCAAGATCCCTAGTCTAATATTGTGTCTATTCACATGATGAATCAATTAGATTTGAATGATGCTACAATAAGTAAAGTTTACATTGAATAATAAAACTACATCAAAGGCTATAGACAAAGAAGGACAAAAACATGGGGTCTATGATTCCACGAGAGGAAAGAAAGAGGGCTTAGGGGCCAAGGAAGAAGAATATTATTCTATTATGAATATAATTCCTTAAAACTTATCTTTAAGAAACTTTGATTTATGTTGTCTTAAATATTATCAACCATGTTATTAGTTTGCAAGAAAGATGCATGGGCTTCTTAGGAGGACATGTGGTACATTATTAGTATTCAAATATAATCCATGATCTTGATCATGCAAATGTTTGGTTTTATGGGATCTTAATTCAATCAAAATATTTGTCTTACAACCTAAGACATTTCATTAATGCTAAGTTCAAAATCATGGAAAATGAAACTATGTTGAAAATTATCACCCTCTACGAGGGAAATTATTGTCATTGAGAAAACTAGTTACAACTAAGAATCCTTAGAGCCCATAGTAGTAATATTTATTGGCTAGTCTATCCTAGAGACTTGGGGGAATGTGGGATAGCCTAATGACTTCATGGAAAAGTAACAGGATCCCATTCAATAGGTTGTATAGGTTGATGAGGAAAGATGGCTGGTGGATTGGGCCAATTATAAAAATTTGTAGAAGGCAAAGTTTTGGGAATTGGGATATGTGAAAGAGCTAGATCTAGCCATAGGATATTTCATGCTTGTGGACTCAAATCCTTATCTTGGGAATGCCCATTTTATAGAAATATTAAGGGAAACAAGGAGCCCAAATTTAGGTGAAATGTCCTCTATTTGTATCTAGTTAATGGATAAATTCTCAAAAACAAAAGTGTGATGATATATACACGATTATGCTAAATTAATGCTTCTATGTCATGAACTGAAATGGTTACTATATTCTTTAATTATGGTGTATTTTTAAGTTTACAACTAGAAATTTAAATGAATTAATTTTGTTACAAGAGACTGAATAATCATATATGCGTGCATAAATCATTTGATAGCATGGCGTAGATGATTATTGTAATAGAACTATATAATTATGAATTTATCCCAATTAAATGGATGGGCATGTATAGAAAGGTATGGATGCAAGTGAATTGGAATTTTTTCAATGTCAAGAAGTACCCCTTAGTCTTTGAAAATGACAAATTTTACTACGTGTGTGACTAACGAGCATCACAAAAAGATCATAAATTCCTTCATGTGTGTGGAACATAGCATTTCTAAATGTATGGTTTCTTCATTTCAATTTGTGATATCCACATTAGAGGTATACTTCAATGAATAATTAGGAATTGTTATGTTTATCCAAGATAAAATCAATGATTGTAATCAATAATTTATACTTATTAAGAGCATGAAATTTTAGACATACTATTGAAATTTACAATTTTACTAAGAGGGGGATTGAATCAATATAATGAAATTTTTTACTCATTAAATCCAGTCAAAAATCGTAAAAAATCTATCTCATAAATTGAACAAGTAAAATGTGATACATGTAGAAATCATTATGGGAGAAAAACTAAAAAAACTTGTTTTTATGAATAATCTTATATGTACCAACCTACTACTATATCAATTTGTAGGAGCCAACCCATAGGAGGCTCCAATATCCTCTGCAATTTTGTAGGAACCAACCTATCGGAGACACCAATCCTGTCTATTACTTTGTATAAAAAACCTATAGGAGACCAACCCCCTTTGTTGCTTTGTAGGAACCAACCTATAGGAGACATCAATTCCCTCTGTTATTTTGTAGTAACCAACTTATGCTAGATACATATCCCCTGTTTTGAATTTTATGAAATAGTCTATAGGAGACACCAAGTCTATAGGAGACACCAACCCCTCTACTACTTTGTAGCAACCAACATATAAAGACACCAATCCCCATTGCTACAATTATTAGTACGCACTAACCTTCATTAGGTCTATTCCTTTGAAAAATTGTTTCTTTTGGCTTTTTTCCAAGAGTGAACTTGAACAACATTCTACATAGACAATTTTGCAAATATGGTTATAAAATTGTACCATAGGAACCTAGATATATATATTTTTTATCTCATCCCTATTTCATATCCCTAAATTTTTTATAAATAAATTAATAGCAAAAGTTCCAAATTTATGTATTTGAAGCATGTTTTAGGAGCATTCAAGAAGAATAAATTGCTCATATCATAACTCCGTAAATATGGTGAAAAAATGTTTGATATTTCTACCATAGGCACCTTAGGATGGATTTTATATCTCTTCCATATTTCATAGTTTAAAACATCATAATTATATGGTTTAGTGAAAATGCCAAGCTGACTTGTTTGAAGCATGTTTCAAGAGCCTTTAGGAAGCCTAATTCCTTAAATCATATATCCATAATTATAGTGAACTAAGGTTTGAAATTTGAACCATATATACATGAAAATATTCTATCTATATACTCCAAGTTTCATCATCTAAAACATGTCAGAAGAATAACTAGAATGAAAATTCCAAGCTAACATGTTTGAAGAAAATTTTAGTAGCATTTTAGGAAGCCTAAATTCCTCAGAGCATACCTATGGAATTATAGAAAACCAAGGTTCTAAATTTGAACCATGGGTATGGAAATAATTTATTTATGTCCTCTATGTTTTGTGTTTATAAGAATTCTAGAAGAATCTTATAGTGAAAATGTCAGGTTAACTTATTTGAAGTAGATTTAAGGTGAATTCAAAAAGTATAATTTCCTAAGAACATATCTTTAAAATTGTAGAGAAATAAGGTTTCAATTTTTAAATACAAGTGCATGAGTATATTCTATCTATATCCTCCAAGTTACACATTCAGAAACATCCCAGAAGAAAAGTTATACTATAAATTCTAATATCGCTCATTCACTCCATAAATCACTTGTTTTCTTCCACCTTTAGGCCTCGAGAATCACCATAAAAATTATTCCTTAGCTCCTTTTGTGACCTAAGATATATTATTGCTTGGAGTATCATCAAATGAGCTCCTTTGCTCTTTATTTATAATTTTTGTATGTTCACTTTATGGGGCCAACTTGGGAAATTGGTTAGGTGGAACCAATTGTACTTGGTTGGGTCATCATAATAAATATTTCATATCTCCTCATTCATTTGGAGTTAGAGAGAGTTCCATATAATATTGGAAAGGTATTGAAATAGTGTTTCAAGATATATATTTGATGCTCATATTTGAGCTATGAAATTATAGTAAACAATTCTTCAAATATAAGGCGTCCAAATTGGGCATCAAAAGTCAAAAGAAATATTTCCAACCATTTTCATTTTCCAATCTTTATCTTTGACATATGTAGTCTCCCCTTTTCTTTGACATTAATGATCATAATATTTCCAACAATCTCCCCTTTCTCATTCATGGTAACCTTTAGTCAATTCTGAAATAATATCGTAGAGCACCCATATATGTAATTCTCCTTGTGCTTCAAACTCTTTCCCCTTTAACATCAATGGTAAAGGGATAATCCGCCATATCATGTTATTTTCATTATTTGTAACTCTTATTCTATCTACAACACTTCCTTCATTCAAAGTTGCTCTTAGTGAACAAAGCTCTTCCTCTATTTGCAACTTCTCTCAGTGGTTGCAATTTCTCCCTCTATCTACTATCTCTCCTCATGTTTGCATGAATATTTTGGATATCATTTATTTAATTTCTCCCCATGATATCTAAATAGAAAAATAATTACTTTCTTTGATTGATTATTTCTCCTTTGTTTGCAACTAGGATCACCCTATCAAGGCTATGCGTATCTTTCCATGCAGACAACATTTCCTCTTTTATTGTTCTACTCTCAAGACTCTTCCCGCGATGCTTAAACTTCCTTTTACTTGTTCATTTTGGGATTCCTCCCCTTGGGCTTATGATTCCTTTTGTCTAAAACTTAAGTCTTTGGGAATCAAAGGGTTGTTCCATCTAAATTTGTGCTTCTCCTTATTTGTAAATCTCCACCTTTGTATTTTATTTCCAAATGAATTTTACTATTCACTTCACTTTCATCTGCTAATTCATATTCCACAAAATTTCCATTTCATCATCCTTCTCCTATAACTCACTCTCAAAAGTTCATATATTCTTAATGTTGCCTGAGGTGTTGCAGTCTCACACTTATATTATATTTGTCTTTTACTGATTAGATGTTAGGGATATTACACCCGTACTATATTTTTTTCTTTCTTTTAATCTCTACCAATATTCTTGAACCTACTTTTCTCATTTCACATGCTTTAAAATGGAATATGAGATCTTAATCTTGATCAACCATTTTACTTACACTGAATAAATTGTGCTCTAGACATTCAACAAATAAAACATTCCAAGTTTTTGTCCTTCGACCATGAAGATTGACTATGCATTTTCCAACTATCCTTCCCAAATCATTATTTCCATGGGTGACACTACCTCCTTTTACTTCCTTTAGAGAGATAAATTTGGTCCTATCTCCTATCGTATAGAGAGACAAATTTGGTCCTATCTCCTATCGTATGATTTGGGAAGGATAGATGGAAAAGGCACAGTCAATATTCATGATTGGAGGACAAAAACTTGGAGTGTTTTATTTGTTGAAGGTCTAGAGCACAATTTATTGTGTGTAAGCCAAATGGTTGATCAAGTTTATGATCTCATATTCCATTTTGAATGATGTGAAATGAGAAAAATAAGTTCAAGAATATTGCTAGAAAATGCAATCAAGTGTCTAAACAATGTATATGTCCTTCGTGAGATTAAAATAAAGAAAAAATATAGTATGGGAGTAATATCCCTAACATCTAATCAATAAAAGAAAAACATAAGATACATGAGAGACTACAACACCTCAATAAACATTAATAATATGGGATCTGTTTAGAGTGAGATATAGCAGAAGGATGATTAAATGGAAAATTTGTGGAATATCAATTAGAAATTAAAAGTGAAGTGAATGGTAAAATTCATTTGGAAATAAAAACAAAAGGGGTGAACTAAAAATAAGGAGAATCATCAACTTAGATGGAACAACCCTTTGATTCCCAAAGAGTTAAGTTATAGAGAAAATGAGTCATAAGCCCAAGGGGAGAAATCCCAAAAAGAACAAGTAAAATGAAATTTAAGCACAGTGGGAGGAATCTTAAGATTAGAACTATAGAGGAGGAAATATTGCATGCATGGACATATAGACATAGCCTCCACAGTGGGGCCTAGTTGCAAACAAAGGAGAAATAAGCAATCAAATAAAGTAATGGTTTTTCTATTTAGATGTCAAGGGGAGAATTTAAAGACAGAATATGTATAATATTCTTACAGACATTAGGAGAGATAGTAGATACAAGGAGCAGTTTAAACTACTAAGAGAAGTTCCAAATAGTGAAAGAGTTGTGTTCGTTAAGATAAATTGTGAATAAAGGAAGAGCTACAAACAACATGGAAGTGTTGCAAATAGAAGAAGAGTTACAAATAATGAAAATCACATGATTAGAGGGATTATCCCTTTTCTATTGATATTAAATGGGGAAGAGTTACATACACAAGGATAAATTCATATAGGGGTGTTCTACAATATAATTTTAGAATTGACTAAGGGTTACCATGAATGAAAAATGGGAGATTGTTGGGAATATTGTTATAATTTATGCCAAGAAAAGGGGAGACTACATATGTCCAAGATAAAGTTTGGAAAATGAAAATGGTTGGAAATACTGCTTCTGAACTTTTGATGCCCAATTTGGATGCCATATATTTGAAGAATTTTTTACTATAATTTCATAGCTCAAATGCGATCATCAGATATATACCTTGAAATCCTATTTCAATACCTTTCAAATAGTGTATGGAGCTAGCTCTAAATCCATAGGAATGAGGAGATATGAAATATTGATCAGGATGACCCAATCAAGTACAACCAGGTTCATACAACTAGGTCCATCCAACCAATTTTACAAGTTGGCCCCATAAAGTGAACATATAAGCACAATAAATAAAGGGTATATGAGATTATTGTAGTAGAATCCAAGTAATAAGAGATCTTAGGTCACAAAAATGAGCTAAGTAATAATTGTTAGGGTGATTCTTAGAGCCTAAAGGTGGAAGAAAACATGTGATTTATGGAGTGAACAAATCATCTTAGAATTTACACTATAACTTTTCTTCTGAGATGTTTCAAAATGTGAAACTTGGATGATATAGATAGAATATACTCATGTACTTGTATTTAAAATTGCAAATAGTGTTTCTCTATAATTTTAGATATATGCTCTGAGGGAATTAAGCTTCGGAAATGCACCTTAAATCTACTTCAATAGGTTAACATGGGATTTACACTATAAGTATCTCCTACAATTCCTATAATCATCAAACTTAGAGTGAATAAATAAATGATTTCCAATACCCATAGTTAAAAATTTTATAACTATGCTTTCTATAATTCCATAGATATTCTTGGAGGAATTTAGGCTTCCTAAATGCTGCTAAAATTTGCTGCAAACATGTGATCTTGGAATTTTCATTGTAGCTATTCTTCTCGGATGTTTATACCATGAAATGTGGAGTGTATATATAGGACATTTTCATGTACCAATGGTTCAAATTTCAGACCTTAGTTCACTTAATTGTTGATATATGCTTTGAGGAATTTAGGCTTCCTAAATGCTCTTGAAACATGCTTCAAACAAGTCAACTTGAAATTTTGAACTAAACTATGTTTCTGTGATATTTTAAAGTATGAAACGTGGAAGAGATATAACAGATATCCCAAGGTACCTAAGGTAGAATTTCAAAACCTTTTTCACCATATTAGTGGATTTATGATCTAAGCAATTTATTGTTCTTGAATGCTCCTAAAACATTATTAAAATATGCCAATTTGGAATTTTTGCTATAAATTTATTTCTAAGATATTTTGGGCTATGAAATAGGGATGACATAGAGAATATATCTCTAGGTTCTTGTGCTAGAAATTTCATAGCCATATTTGAAACATTTTATATGTGGCATGTTGTTGAAGTTCACTCTCAGAAAGAAGCCAAAAGAGATAAGTTTTTAGAGAAATAGACCGAATGAAGGAAGGAGCAACAAGTAGACCTAGTGAACTTAGAAGCTACTAATAGATCTGGTGAAGGAAAAAGAAACAACAAGACTTGGTGAAAGTAGAAGAAAATAATAAACATTATGAAGTAGCAAGCTGACTTGGTGAAGTAGGTTGGTGCCTACTAATATCTGTAGCAATGAAGATTTGTGTCTCTAGCATAGGTTGGTGCCTACAAAATAATAGATGGAATTGGTGTCTCTTATAGGTTGGTTCCTACAACTAAATAGTGGGGGTTGGTCTCCTATAGGTTTTCTTGTACAAAGTAGTAGAGAGGATTGGTGTCTCTCGTAGGTTGGTTTCTACAAAACTGTAGAGGGGATCTGTGCCTCCTATAGGTTGGTGCCTAGAAATTGATGTAATAGTAAGTTGGCATATATAAGGTTATTCATATAAATAAGTTTTATAGTTTTTTCCTATAATGATTTCCACATATATCTCATGTTAGTTGTTCAATTTATGGGAAATATGTTTTATGATGTTTGACTGGATTTAATAAGTAAAAATTGTCATTATATTGATTCACTCGCCTTCTTAGTAAAATTGTGAATTTAAATAATATGTCTAAAATTTATTTCTCTTAACAAGTATAAATTCTTCATTGCAATCATTGGTTTTTTCTTCGATGAACATCACAATACCTAATTATTCACTAAAGTAGACCTATAATGTGGATATCACAAATTCAAATGAAGGAACTAGACATTTAATAATACTATGTTCTACACACATGAAGGAATTTATGATCTTTTTGTGATGCCCCTTTGTCACATATGCAGTAAAATTTATCCTTTGCAAAGGCTAAGGGGTACTTCTTGGCATTGAAAAAATTCCAATTCTCTTGTGTTCATACCTTTCTATACATCCCCATCCTTTCAATTGGGGTAAATTCATAATGATATAGTTCTATTACAATAATCCTCTAAGCCATGTTATTAAATGATTCATGCATGCATATATGATTGCACATGCTCATGTAACAAAATTAATTCATTTACATTTCTAGTTGTAAACTTAAACATACAACATAATTGAACAATCTAGTAACCATTTCAATTCATGACCTAGAAGAATTAATTTAACATAATCATGTATATATCATCACACTTTTCTTTTTGGGAATTTAACCATTAACTAGATACCAAAAAAAGAACATTCCACCTAACTTTATGCTCTTTATTTCCTTTAATATTTCTATAAAATGGAAATTCCCAAGCTAAGGATATAAGGCCACAAGCATGAAATCTCATATGGCTGGATATAAATCTTTCACATATCTCAATTCCAAAAATTTTACCTTCTACAAACTTGTACAATTATCGCAACCCACCAGACGTCTTTCAACATACACAACCTACTGAATGGGATTCTATTATTTACCATGAAGTCGTTAGAATATCCCACTTTCTTCCAAGTTTCTAGAATAGACTAGCCAATAAATATTACTACTATGGGCTCTAGGGAATCTCATTTGTAACTAGTTTTCTCAATGACAATAATTTCCCTTGCAGAGGGTCATAATTTTCCACATAGTTTCATTTCCTATGATTTCTAACTTAGAGTTAGTGGAAAATCCTAGGCTCTAAGACAAATATTTTGATTTAATCAACATCGCACAAAAAAACCATTTCCATGATCAAGATCATGGATTATATTTGAATGCAAATAATGTACCACGTCTTTTCCTAAGAAGCCCATATATCTTTCCTGCAAACTAATAACAAGGTTGATAATATTTAGGACAACATGAATAAAAGTTTGTAAAAGATAAGTTTTAAGGAATTAGATTCATAATACAATAATATTGTTCTTCCTTGGCCACTAATACCTCTTTCTTTCCTCTCTTGTGGAATCATGGGCCCCATGTTTTTTCCCTTCTTTGTCTATAGCCTTTAATGTATTTTTATTATTCAATGTACACTTTAATTAATATAGCATCATTCAAATCCCATCCATTCATCATTTAATTAGACACATTATGAGTCTAGGGATCTTGGATGGTGTGTTGGACATGTGTTGTCATTAATGAAAATTATTTTCATTGATATCAAAGATAACATTGAAACTAGGTGTTGTTAAGAAGATAGTGTGCGAAGAAGATATAGGAATATTAGTAAAAATGATCAAGGTGTTCTTGAAGGTTTTAAAGAGGGGTAAAAACTCAATCCTTGGTCATTATATTCAAATGTGAAGTTATGGAGGTTTATCTCATTATTTTATAGAAACTCAAAATTCAAAAGACTCGGAAATCCCCAAATTTAGTGAAACTCAAAATTTAGTGCATATCCACAATCATGCCAAACCAAAAATTTTCTATTTCATGTGCATGTTGTGAAGTGATCATAGGTGCATCATGTAGATATTTCATATTGATAGCTAGAAAAATTAAATATTGTGAGGAAATTAAATATCGCAAGTCAAATAAACAATGAACATGTATGACTGGCATATTGTTGTCTGAAAATTTTGGGCCCCTGGACAAATGACACTTGTTGATCATGAACCCCCCTTGTGTGAAAGATTAATAGGATGGGGTAGGGATCCATGATGTGGATTCATGCCATACTTTCTAATGAATATCGATGGCTCAAATCTATTCCCCCCTGCCCAACCAAGTACAAAACCACTATTTGAGGGTTTGCAGAACCAGTGGAATTCACAAAATAGTTTTAGGACATAGGGGAACAAGTGGTAAAAAGATGTGGCACATAGATTGCATCAATACCAAGAATTGGTAAACACATAAGCTATTCATATTCCCTATTAATATGTTGCTTGGTTTAAGCACCCAAGTGCTTTTCATACCACTTGGTATAATCAATGTGCATTCAAAAGCATGGGTGGTGAGTGACAAGCAGCATAGGTGGTATCCAAATGGACCCTAACATAACATGGAAACACACGTGGGGATAGGTGGTAGTGACAGAGAAATTTCATGGCTCAAGGTGATGATGTGGATATACATGGCCGCATTAAAGGGTGCCACTTGTCACTTGTATATGATGCTTTTGGGTGACCAAGTGGGTTGGTTCCAAATCACACATGGAACCACCGAGAGGGTGCCATGTGACATGATGATGTCACCATCATGATAGCATGATATCAACAAAATTTTCCCTTGGATGGTTAAGGACATGCTCCTATGGGTCAAGAAAATAAGCCTTTGAGGGAAAAATTGATTGGAACCACGTTATGTGGCCTTGACCCTCTAAGAAACGTAAACTAAAAGTTAGTAGAAATCATGGATTCAACATTCAATTTATTGAGGGTGGAAACCCATGGTTATTAATTTACGTGGGGCAGTAAAATCATCATGTTTGCCCTATTTAAACCATTGCATCATAAACCATAAACTATAAATAGAAATTCAATAGTGATGAAGTCAGTGTCACTGACTTTATTCAGTGCACATTGGAACCAAATTGAAGATATTAGACACATAGAACCAAAGCAAGAGGGTTGAGTTTGTTTCTTTTTTTTTTCTTTTTGTGATAGGGTCACTTTCTCACTTTACCTAAATAACAAATCATAGAAATAATGAAGAGTGAAGAGGATGTTTAACTTATATGGTTTAGAAAATCAAATGAATTTGGATGGTGTATATTTGAAATGCATCTTTTGAATGACAGTGAGAGGAAATGCAAAATAAAAAATTATGTTAAATTCTTGTTTAAGAGATATTGAGATCAGAGGTGTGAACCATACTGTAGAGGAAGAACAAATGACATCAAGAATCAAGAAGTATACAAGGGGACGGAGTATGAAAATTCTTATTAAAATGGAGTATATATTTAGACAATAGATATGCTTATTTGAGATACAGAATAAGATCTTCAAATAAGATGAGAACAAAAACATAAAATATTGAAAGGTTGAGCATATTTGTGTTGCAGTAAAATATCTAGTTGTGCGAGAAATGGAGAATTGACATCATTACAAATAAGTCTAACTATTTGAATTGAAATAAAGCCTATGGGTTTGATTTTGAAAATGGATAAAAAAGGGATCAACCAGGAAAATTTGGGTGGTGCTTCCATATTAGGGAGTGGGTACTTCCCTTAGATTTTTGCCTATAGACTTCAAGAAGTTGGTTCTTCCTTTAGGTTGGTGCATGTAAATATCAGGAGGTTGGCTCCTTTAATAGGTTGGTACTTGAAAATAGTGGGGTTTGGTGCCACTAGAAAGTGGGTACTTGCAAATTAGGGGATGATTATCTCCTTCTAGTTGGTGCCAGTAAATTTTGATGTAATATTATCTTGGAGCTTGGATTTTAATTAGAAACAAAAGGAATTCTTTTGGTTTTGTCTCTTTATGGGTTTCCATGTAAATATATTTGTATCGTATGTGTACGATGTCTGATCAATGGTGTTGTTCTCTAATTGATTAGCGATAACATAAATAATATTAAAGATTGGAAAAACATGTATAATACTAATTCATCTTTCTCTCAATATTATCCTAGTTTCTAACAATGGCAATCAAAGTCGTTTAATTTAAGAGCAATTTGAGAACAATTTGTGACCACTAGAAGGTATATCTCAAGGGATCATGGCTAACCAAGATTAGCTCTCCCCATATGGAGTACCATTATTAAATGGATCAGGTTACGCACTCTCAAAGAAAGAATGAAACTTTATTTAAAGGATCTTAGGTTGGATCCATTGTTATCTGTTGTAGATGGAAAGAATAATGATTATAGTACTGAAGCTATGAAGAAAATCTTGAATGGGTTGTCTAAATCAAATTATGACAAGGTGATTTGTTGTGGGACTGCAAAAGAGATATGCAATGAGTTGCAATGCAACTATGATGAAGATGATCACATGGAATTCGAAGTCAAGAAATATTCTTAGAAGGAAAAAGTACACAAATATTTAAGGAAGATCAAATACCATAATTGATTAAGTGATGACTCATATAATAACAAAGGCCAAATCATAAGGAGATAACAAAATATATCATAAAAATGTAAGCAACTTATTAAATGCTTCAAGTATCAAGGAATATGTCAAAATGCTACTAATTTATCAAATGTCGAGATAAAAAATAGTGAATATGGGGAAGAAGTGAAATTCGTTGGTAATTTTATTTTCTTTCGTAATTGTAGAAGAATAAATTATCTTTCTTCTAAATTTTTATATGCAATTTCAGAAAATGGTAGTGATAAAGAAGAACATGATGTTGAGAGAAAATCTTCTGAGCTAAATGAGAAAAACCTTTACTCCTTAGAAGATGATTGCTCATGAGAAAAAAGAGATGGGTATACATCTAGTAGTGATGAAGAAGTATCTATGCTCATGACTATAGAGGATTATCATATTATTCAAGAAATTAAAGCCAATGAGAAAGAGATATCAAATTCAGAAGCAAAAGGAGTTGAAATTGAAATATACCTTAGATATGAATGTGTTAGTTCCCCTAAAGCGGTAGATGAAGAATAATATAAGTAAATCTTGAAGGATATTTGATTACTGCTCTAGATAAGTTAAAGAAGGATAGGAGAGAGAAAATAAGAATGAAGGAACAATTGAAAAATGTTGAAAAAGAAAGTCATTTTTCTGATAAAAAATCAATGAATCTTAAAAAGGTCCATCCGAAAGAAGCAAAAAGAATTGAATAAATCCTATCAAAGCAACTAAAGCATAAGGAAAAGAGTTATGAAATACTACAATATGAGAATGCATCCATAAGAAAGGAGTTATCCAAGGAGCATGAGAAATAAGGAAACTATCTAAAGTTTCACCATTGATTATTCTGAAAACAGAGCGAGAAGAAGCCAAAAGAATGGAAGAAGTGATGACTAGCCAACCAATTGAAGGAGAAAGTCATTGTGAGAGATTAGAATTTGAGATTGTATCATTGATAAATTATTTGGAAAACACCAATGAATATATAACTCAATATCAACATTTTGATAAGAGTACCAAGATTCTAAATGGTAATCTTAGATGTCAAAGATATCCTCTCATTAAGACTAGTCTAGGTTATGAAGAAGAATAAAGCACCAACAAGGTTGAAGGAAAAGAGCCATTTAGATATGTTAATGAAATCAAAGGACCTAACATCAATGTAGCTAAGGAAAATATAAATCAACAACATCAAAAGAGGGAAATTTACAATGGTCTAAATTACTAAGAAGGTCAAGAAAGAATACAAAAAAATCCATGTATCCCTAAAAAATAAATATACTAAAGAAACAACAGATGATGTCAAGAAAGAAAAATTGTCCCCATGTACCAAAATATTTTTTATGATAGTTTTCATTCATGTACAAATTTGGTTATAGAGTTGGCCACTGTAAAGTCTATAAAAGAGATAATCATGTTAGAAATGAGTCTTATTACTTGTCAAGAATTAGGGACAACATACTTGAGAATCCTCATAGGTGTATTCATAGAAGAAACAAATTCTTTTCTCCATTTCTCAATTACATTTAATTTTATAATTGTAAGAATTTTGGGCACAAATAAGTTGAGTGTAGAAGTGGAAAAATTAGACCTTCCTCTTAGAATAAGAAATATATGTGTGTGTGTGTGTGTGTGTGTGTGTGTGTGTGTGTGTGTGAAGGAAAAGAGGCATAAAGAAGTATAAGAGTGTGAATTTGTAATCTATGCTCGAATTCAAGGAAATCCATGGCATATGGAGAATCTAAATTCAATGCACATGAAAAGGTATAAGAACTATGCAAATAAAGGCACGGATCAAGCTAAGGACCAAAATATTTACATATTCATATTAACAGTAAAGGAAGCATGCTAAACGTAGTAATAAATCAACAAAGATATTATTTTTCTCATAAAGCCAATTTGAGTAAATTTAGAAAAAAACAACTGGTAAAAGAATGAATTCCTCAAGAAGGCTCTCCTCATGTAACTTTGAAAGGAATAAATCGACTAACTCCCATGAAGGTGGTATTAAGTTAAAACTATTTTTCTCCCTGATTGGATGTCTCTAAAGGCTTCAAATATGATAATCATGGACACCAAGGAAGTGTTTGTACAAGTAGCCCAACTATTCCATTGAAAGGAAAGAAGTTGAAAGAAAGCACAAGGATATGTAAAAAGAAAGAATATATAAAGGAGAAAATGTATTTTAGCTCTATGTAGTCAAGGTAAAGAGGAACAATGGTATGCAGATATTCATTGCTCAAGTCACATAATAGGAGACTAAGGAAAAATTATCTCAATAAAGGAATTAAAAAATTCCAGTGTCATTCGCAAAGACAATACATTATCCAGAATAATGGAGAAGGACTAGCTTGCCTTGACAATGAGAAAACTAAGGCTAAAGATGTCTTGTTTGTTGAAGGTTTCCGCAAAAAAAATTTAAGTGTAAGTCAAATGGTTGATAACAAAAAGGAGGTCACATTCACATCTAAAGGATGTAAATTAAGAAGGAAGAATATGATAAATTGTAGCAACAACAACTAGGACCTCAAATGATGCATATCTCCTTAATAAATGCAAATTGAAAGATTGTAGTATGAAAATGTTATCTCTCTTACCACTTCAGTAAAATAAAAGTGAGGGACAACAACACCTCAAGTAACATAAACTTGATACAAATCATTGATGATGAGCTACAAGTCGATAATGGTGAGTTGAAAGGTCCATTAAATATATATTGAGGGAAGTATATGAATTTTTTCTGGATAGAAAGCAATATGAACACGTGAATTGATGTAAAGATGGTGCTAGAAGATGGTGTCAAAAGTAAAGAGAGATTTGTAGGAATATCTAATAAGAAAAAGGAAAGAAGGAATATGTCAAGTTTTGTCAACAATAGGTGTATGTTAGGAGGTCAAAGAGAAGAATAGTGAATAAGCTTAGGTGGAGATGCAATATTAGCAGTAGCATGTGTTCAGGGGTAGATGATTTTTCAAGCAAAACAAGAAATGAAAAGTTTTAAAATATTTTGGTTTTTGTCTTATTTCAATTTTATAAGTGGCTCAGTTGTACGACAATAGAAATGAAACTTGGTTAATTGGTATCAAAAGGGATATCTCTTGGTATTTGGATCAACCATTGGTGCAATATTATATTTAAATTTTGGAGTAGCTTTAATTTTGGCTTGGTACAATATTACAACTCATTTAATCGGTACCAAAGAAAAAAACTTGTATCAAAAGGATAAGCAAAAGTTTAAGGGGAGCAAAGTGTATTATAGTTTACTATGCAATTGAAAATTTGCATGTTTCCTAGGTATTCCTCTATCTCTCTTCAATTACTATCACTTGATTTAAGTGGTAGAAAAAAGTACGTTCAACAAAAATTAATATGATTAGCCTCTTATATCCCTCTATCATTTATGTCAAAGGCGAAGAGTAAACAAACATTGGAGATGTAATGTGTACCGAGATATTGAGTATAAACAATGAACAAAGGGATAGAGTGATCAACAATCGACTCTTCAAAAGCAAAGGTAGAGAAAAAAATGCAATGCATTGCATAGACATTTAAAATAGAGATTTTACTCGAGAAATCCAAATCTAGAAAACTAGAAATATTTTTCAGTATATAATATTACTTTACAATTTTACAATAAAATATGTACATTAAGTGGCATCCATTAACCCTAGATCAAGTAATCCTATATATCTCTTTTAGAATTACATTACCATGGCCTACAATAGTTATGTGCCATAAAACCACCAAAAGTGAAAATTGTGTGTTGGAAATCAATAAAAGTGGACACTAAAAACCACCCAAATATTTTTTAGGGGGCCTAAACCCCCTCTATGACCACCCATTTCTCATGATGCATACAAATCACATGTGTAGCTAATCATGCAAAGAATATAACACATAAAAAACATTTTCATAATAATTTCATTATAATTCCTAATGCATATAGATTATGGGACACTTAATCTTTTGATTTCAATATGGGTGGGCTTATTACATGTTAAAAGTTTGAGGGTGGGTTTATTACAAGTATGTTAAAATTTTAATAATTTAATTTTCTTACCAATACTAACAATGTTTTTCTATCTATTTTATACATTTACTTTTCCACGTTTGTCTCCAATGGGTTAATGTGCCTCTCCAAGGGCATACATTTAATTTTCCATGTTTGTCTTCCATGGGTTAACGTGCCTTTCTAAGGTTACCATTAATTAGTGGAAGATCCCATGGTTGATAAAGCCAATATGGGTGGTTACAAACTCCTATAAAGGGTTTATGGTAGCACCTAAATCTTGATGGTTAGTACCCATCACTTAGTGAAAGAAATCTTATTCACATTATAACACTGGTTGTTGTCTCCTCCTATTGTACAATATCTCATAGCCTATAAAAAATAAGGTTAGGACAATGTTCTACTCAGTCTTGGTTCATGGTTGGCATAGTATGCAGAGTGAGATACCTTGTTTCTAACTCCCCTTGTTTCTAAATCCTTCATCATCTTTTTAAGCTCACTTGATTTTTATTTAAGCTCTTTAATTATATTGTGTAATTCTGCATTGTTGAAAATACAAGTACAAAGCTAAAAGTGACCAAGATTTTGAAATTCTATCCACAACAGTCTAGACAATCATGTAGATTCACAAGCTCATGCATTGTACTAAAGCAAAAGGCAAGAATCTACTTCTACTTTTAACCATCTGAAGCCAATAAATCGATGAAAACAATATCAATAAGAAGAGGATAAATAAATGGCACATAAAAGAAGATGTATCTGGGGAAATCCACCATTCAAAACCCCATTATCTGCATTGCATATATAAAAAAATATGAGTGAATATATAAAGCTTGTTCTCACTAGAACAATTCCAAACAAGTATGCTAAACTCTCTCAGCTCACAAGCTAGCTCAAACTAAATCCTTAGCCTATTCAACAGCTCTCCAAACCCCTAATCTCTTGGGTAATTCCTAGGATGAATAGCACGTAGCTAAAAGGAATTCATGATTCCAAAATTGTGCAATCCAAATATACAATCAATATCTATGCAAACATGATATTTAAACTCCAGTAAATAATAGCACTGATGGTACATTGTCCCTGCACTCTAGTGTCAAGTGGGTTTTTCTTAGAATCGACATGTATCAGTTTCTCATTAGTGAGTCAAGTGGGTTTTTCTTAGAATCGACATGTATCAGTTTCTCATTAGGGAATCTTGAGGTAAGTGGAGTAGCACTATTGGATACATAAGTGCACTAACTGACTGTTAGTCCTTTATTAGTTCCAAAAACAATTTAGAACTAATTTAACTGAAGTTAACTCAGTAAACTGAGTAATCTAATTTCCAACTCAATTTAAACTCATACTGAAACCCTAAAACTTAGGGAGAACATATACATGACCACAAAAAGACTTCCAACTCGAAATTCCTAACCTAATTAAGTTAATTAAACTCAATTATCTATTTATAAGTTGCTATGAGAATAGAATTTGACTTAAATTCTCAATTTAATTCAAGGAAAAATTAAATTGGAATTTCTTGTTGCCATTTCTCAACACTCCCTCTCAACAATAAAGGGATTATCAGCAACTCTCATCCTCTTTCTGTGAAACTCAAATTTACATCTTGATAATGCCTTTGTCCATGGAAAAGCTAAATTAAAGGGTTTTATATTTTTATTGGGCCATATATTTTGTATCATAGTACATTGTTACAAATTGCATCAAATTTATTTTATAAAAAAATTAGATGGGGAGGTTAGCCCACCTTATTTTAAGGGAGAGGGTAAAAAAAGTAAATTTAGCCCTTGAAATTAGGAGTTACAATCTTCCATTCGCCCTCATTTTCAAGAAAATGAATTTATGATAGTTATAAATAAAAATATAAATACGGTGGAGTTACAATCTTCCATTCACCCTCATTTTCAAGAAAATGTATTTATGATAGTTATAAATATAAATATAAATGGGGTGGAGGTAAGGTAAATAAATAAAACCTCCTTTAACATTTAGTCCGTAACCCTCTTTCTATTTACGAATGTCCTAATTCTATTTACGAATTTCCTAAAACGAGGTTTCATTATTCTATTTACGAATTTCCTAAAACGAGGTTTCATTTAAGTGAATCCTATGGGCCAAATACCATATTTATAAAAGAGGTATGGTAAATTAATAAAAATATAAATAAACGAGAGGTATGGTAAAATAAATAAAACATTTTTTTATATTTACTCCATATGTCACCTTATATTTATGAACATGCAAGTGTGTAAATAAATAAAAATATAAATAAAGTGGAGGTATGGTAAATAAATAAAACATCTTTCTATGTTTAGTCCATAGCCCTCTTTCTATTTAAAGTCCATAACCCTCTTTCTATTTAAGAAGACTCAAAAAGAGGTTTTATTTAATTGAATCCTATGGGCGAAATGCCATATTTATAGAAGAGGTATGGTAAATTAATAAGAATATAAATAAACGAGAAGTATGGTAAATAAATAAAACATTTTTTATATTTATTCCATAAGCCACCTTATATTTACGAACACTCAAAAAATGTGTTATATTTAGGTGAAGCCTATGGACCAAAATACCATGGGCCAAATTATTATTAATATCATGCAAAAAAGCATTATTAACCCTAATATTAGTATTAATAAAAATAAAGATGGTACATGGTATTGACCCATGGTATTCACATGGAATGCAACCTATTTAAAGGGGGAATTAAACTAGCATAGATCCATCTTTACTTTGTATCAAATATAGTGATATGCTAACTTTGGATCAAATATAGTGATATGCAAACTAACATAGGGTGAAAAATATTTGATTCTCTCAAAGCTTGGTAGATCAAGAGTGAAAATAAATCTTGTAATTTAATGTCACTTAAACATTTTAACTTAATTAATATAAAAAATAAAAAATCAATTATTAATTTTATTAATTTTTATCAATTAAAGAGCGGATTTCTTTGGTTTTTGAAGAGATGATGATAGCCAATGTATTCGTTGAAAAAAAAAAACACTAATAATATATATGAAATCTTTCATTAAAAAAATATTGAATCTAAATTTTAAAAATAATGTCTTCCTTAACAAAAACACTAATACTATCTATGGAATGTTTCATAAAAAAATATTATTAATCGAAATTCATAAAAATAAAAAACTAAAAACATCTTAGCTCTCTAAAAATAATTGTTTTGACGAAAAACATACTAACTTTCTAAATATAACTGTTTTTTTTATGCTAATTTTAAAATTATCCTTTCGATTGAAAGAGAGAGGAGATGAGTTACGATTTCATTTAGACATTTTAATTTTAGCATATTTCCCCATATATGCGGGGTGGGCTAGGTGATAGGGCCAAGTGCACACTATATGGGGTGGAATACATTTATAAATGTCAAATGAATCTCTATCGAAATCATATGAAACTTAGTCTAAATTTGAAAAAGGATATGAAAAATTGGCTAATTTACGATAAATAACGGTGATTAATAATCATATTAAAAGAATCTTAAAAACAAAAAAGACATGAATAAAAAAAAATTAAAAGAAACTGAAAAGCAGGAAAGACATGAATAAAAAAGAATTAAAAGAATCTTAAACGCAGACCAGACCTAAATAAAAAAGTATTAAAAGAATCTTAAAAAGCAGAAAAGACATAATAAAAAAGAATTAAAAGAAACTTAAAAGCGAAAAAGCTTGAATAGAAATAGAAAAATATAAAAGCGTGCCAGCTATTTAAATACACTTCCGTTTTTTCAAGGAGAAAGAGGAGAGAACGGTTGTCGTGGAGGGCAATGTATCCGTTGAAAGTAACACTAACACGATTAATCTCACATTTGCTTCCTCGTCTACTCTGCTGTGATATGTCTATCTCAGACTGTGTGAATGAGGCAGTCTAAGTCCCAACGTCAAAGGAAGGGCAGTCGAGCAACTGAGCAGTCACGGCTCTCTCCCATTAATGGCTTATTTTAATTTCAGGTACATATCATCATTAATTCATTTGTAGTAATAGTTTTATAATTAATTTCAGCCATTTTAATCCTTGTCAACAACCTCGAATTGAAGAGTTCGTAAAGCATGATCAATGCGCAGGGATTCGATTACAATTACAGATACCCCAGTGTCCTCATTTCAGATTTCTTTACGTTAATTTCTTCTTAGTCAAACCACAACAAGAATGGGTTATTTTCGTTATTTTTTTTCGTTTAATTCTTTCTTTCTTTCGGCCCTGTGATGATGGAAATCGAAATGTCAAACCAGCCCTGTAATGAATATTTTTGTTAATTCCTTTTTTCAGCCCTGTAATATGGAAACCGAAATGTCAAACCGGCCATGTAATGGGTATTTTCTTTTAATTGAGTGAAACCGAAATGTCAAACCAACCTCGTAATGAGTACTTTTTTTAATTGAATGAGTGTATTTTGTATTGATTTCTTTAACTGGACTTCTTTGCTCGATTTGTATTGATTTCTTTAGCTAGGTTATCTATCCATCCAATTGCATTTATCCATTTAGTCTTTATGAAATTCATTCTTCTTGTTTCTACTCATCCATTAACTATTTAATTTGTTCAGATTATTCACTTATCTATCCATACGCATAAAATGTATAACTTTCGTTTCAATGTAATTAGTCTGTAGTTTTGTTTTATTTAAAAAATATGCAAGCATGTACGCATGAAATGTGTAAGAAACTATAGCAGTTTCAATGTAATGAAAGCATGTGTAACTTTCTTTCTCAACTGTTGTAGTTTGAATGTAATTAGTTTGTAGTTTTGTTTTATTTGAATTGGTTTTTATCCTATGTAGTTTTGGTGTGAATTGAGACAGGAATTATTATTTAAATTTGCATTTGAATTTAAAAATTATTACCTAGATTTAAATATTTATTCGAAATATATATAATAAATTTAAATGAGAAATATTATTTGACAAATTAATGTTATTATGATAGTCAGTGAATAATTTTCTTGTCCTAATTAAATTATTTCAATATTTGCCCTCAATTAAACCCACGACACCTTCTAGTTCTTGTAAGAAAATATTGCAATGATTAATTAAAGCTATAAAAAACATTCAAGGCCATAGCATCATCAATTTGTCAAATGATACTTCAATTTAAATTTCAATTTATTATACATATTTTAAATAAAGATTCAAATGTAAGTTATAATCTAAATTTATTTATTATATATAGTTTAAATAACGATTTTCAAATTCAAATAATGTTTCTGATTTTATCTAGCCTCTGAGTTATTTTCTAAATAATTTTTATTGATATATATTTCATTTTTTTATTTTTTAACCAATTAATTTTAGACAATAAAAATTTATTAATTTCACTACATTTTATTAATAATACAAAATAATATAATATACAATGACAAATGTTTCAACATATATAATATAAAGTAACTATGCTTTTATATTTAAATATATATTATAAAAGTAAATTACAATGTAAATATTTTTTAAAATTGATTTTGAATGTGTTTTATTAAATGTCTCAACTAAAATATGTATATATAAACTTTTATAGATATAGATGGGGTTAGGCTAGGCTAGCCTAAGCTAAGCTAAAGCTAGAGTGGGTTAGAGTAGGCTAGAGTATCCTATGCTATCCTAAGCTACGCTATAGTAGGCTAAGCTAGGCTACGCTAGCCTAGGCTAAGATATAATAAGCTAGCTTGGAGTAGGCTTGGATAGGTTAGCTTAATCTAGGTTTGGATAGGGAATGGTAGGTTATGTTAGATTAGAATATGGTAGTCTAGGGTTAGGCTAGGAATAGACTAAGCTAGGGTAACATAGGCAAGGTCACACTAGAGTAGGCTAGGCTAGGAAAGAGTAGGTTAGGCTAGAGCACGCTAAGTTAGGATACAAAAGAGTAGGCTAGGTTAGGCTACGAAAGAGTAAAGTAGGCTAGGGTAAGCTAGGTTAGGCTAGAGTGGGCTAGGCTAGGCTATGCTAGGCTAGACTAGGCTAGGGTAGAGTAGGTTAGAGTAGGGTAGAGTAGGCTAGGCAAGAATAGACTAGGCTAGAGTAGAATAGAGTAGGCTAGGCTAGGCAAGGATAGAATAGGGTAGAGTACCTAGCCTAGGGTAAGCTAAAGTAGGCTAGACTATATAAGGAGGCTAGGCTAGGCTAGAGTGGGCTAGGGTGGGCTAGGTTAGGCTATGCTAGGCTATACTAGGCTAAAGTGGGCTAGGCTAGAGTAGGGTAAAGTAGGCTAGGCTAGGTAGGTTAGGCTAGGCTAGGCTAGCTTGGGCTAGAGTAGGCTAGGCTAGGTTGGGTTAGATTAGGCTAGTAGGCTACACTAGGATAAGCTAGGCTAAAGTAAGTTAGGTTAGGCTAGAGTGGGTCGGGCTAGGCTAGACTAAGCTAGAGTAGACTCGGCTATAGTAGGCTAGGGTAGAGCAGGGTAGAGTAGAGTAGGCTAGGCTAGAGTAGGCTAGGCTAGGTTGGGCTAGAGTAGGGTACAGTAGGTTGGGCTAGAGGAGGCTAGAGTAGGTTAGGCTAGAGTAGGCTAGGCTAGGCTAGGCTTGATTAGGCTAGGCAAGGCTAGGCTAGCCCGGGTAGGGTAGAGTAGGCTAGGCTAGGTTAGGTTAGAGTAGTCTAGTAGGATAGGCTAGGCAAGAGTAGCTTAGGTTATAGTAGGCTAGACTAGAGTAGGTTAGGCTAAGGTAGGCTAGCCTAAGGTGAGCTAAAGTAGTCTAGACTAGAGTAGGTTAAGACCTAGAGTAGGCTAGCCAAGAATAGACTAGGCTAGAGTAGGCTACGGTACAGTAAGTTAGGTTACGCTAAGCTAGTGTAGGATATGCTAGAGTACGCTAGGCTAGAGTAGGCTAGGCGAGGCTAGAGTGGGTTAGACTAGGCTAGGAAAGAGTAGGTTAGGCTATAGTTGGTTAGGCTAAGGCAGACCAACCTAGGGTATTCTAAAGTAGGCTAGACTAGGGTAAGGTAGGCTAGAGTAGACTAGGGTAGAGTAAGTTAGGCTATGCTAGGCTAAGGTAGTGTAGTTTAGGCTAGAGTACACTAAGCTAGAGCAGGCTGGGCTAGGCTAGGCTACAGTACGCTAGGATATAGTAGGTTAGGTTAGGCTAGGATAGGCAACAATATGCTAGGGTGGGCTATGCTAGAGTAGGATAAGCTAGGCTATGTTAGAGTAGACTAGGCTAGGCTATGCTAGCTAGGATAGGCTAGGTGAAGATAGGGTAGGCTAGAGTCGGTAAAGCTAGGGTAGGATTGGGTAGGCTAGAGTCGGTTGGGTTAGGGTAGGCTAGGCTAGAGTAGGATAGGGTAACCTAGGTTAGGTTAAACTAAAGTAGGCTACGCTAGGCTAAAGTAGGGTAGTTTAGAGTAGGCTAGGTTTGGCTCAAGTGGGCTAGGCTAGAGTAGGATAGGCTAGGTGAGAGTAGGCTATGCTAGAGTAAGTTATGCTATGCTAGGTTAGGATAGAGTAGGTTAGGTTGGATTAGACTAGGTTAGGCTAAGGTAGGGTAGGGTAAGCTAGGATAGGCAAGAATATACTAGGGTAGAGTAAGTTAGGCTAGGCTAGTCTAGGCTAAGCTAGTGTAGCTTAGGCTAGAGTACACTAGGCTAGGCTAGAGTATGCTAAGTTATAGTAGGTTAGATTAGGCTAGGCTAGGCTACAATATGCTAGGTTAGGCTATGCTAGAGAAGGCTTGGCTTAGCTAGGCTAGGCTATGTTAGGCTAGGATAAGCTATGCTAGGTAGGCTTGGTTAGATGAGGCCACGCTAAACTAGGCTAGGGTAAGCTAGGTTAGGCTAGGCAAAGCTAGGCTAGGCTAGGGTAGGCTAGAGTCAGCTAGGCTAGGTTAGGTTAGTGTAAGCTAAGGTAGCCTAGGTTAGTGTAGCCGAGAGTAGGCTAGATTAGAGTAGCATAGGCTAGGCTAAAGTAGACTAGGTTAAGCTAGGCTATATTAGGGTAAAGTAGGGTAGGGTAGGGTAGGGTAGCCTAGGCCAAAGTAGGTTAGGCTAGGTGAGAATAGGCTATGCTATAGTAAGTTATGCTAGGCTAGGATAGAGTAGGGTAGGTTGGTTAGAGTAAGTTAGGCTACCTTAGGAATGAGTAGGCTAAAGTAGGCGAGGATAGAGTGGGCTAGGCAAGCCTAGACTAGGGTAGAGTAGGCTAGGTTAGACTAGGGTAGGCTAGGCTAGGCTAGAGTAGGTTAGGCTAGGCTAGGTTAGGTAGGGTAGAGTAGGCTAGGTTGGGTAGGCTAGGCTAGGCTAGGTTACTAGAGTATGATAGGGTAGGTTAGGGTAGGCTAAGATAGATTAGGCTAAAGTTGGCTAGGCTAGGTTGGGATAGAGTAGGCCAATAGGCTAGGTTAGGCTAAAGTAGGTTAGACTAGGCTAGGCAAGAATAAGTTAGGCTACAGTAGGCTAGACTAGAGTAGGTTAGGTTAAGGTAGGCTAGTCTATGGTAAGCTAAAGTAGGCTAGAGTAGGTTAGGCTAGGCTAGAGTAGGATAGGCTAGGTTAGAGTAGGTTAGGCTAACCTAGAGTAAGATAGTTAAGAATAGACTAAGCTAGAATAGGCTAGGTTAGAGCAGGTTAGGCTAGTCTATGCCAGGGTAGGCTAGTGTAGGTTAGGCTAGAGTATGTTAGGCTAGAGTAGGCTAGTATGCTAAGCTAAGCTAGGCATGAGTAGCTTATGCTATAGTAGGCTAGACGAGAGTAGGTTAGGCTAAGGTAGGCTAAGGAAAGCTAGCTTAGGGTAAGCTAAAGTAGGCTAGACTAGAATAGGGTAGGCTAGGGTAGACTAAAGTAGGCTAGGCTAACCTAGAGTAGGTTAGGCAAGAATAGACTAGGGTAGACTAAGTTAGGTTAGGCTAGGCTAAGCTAGTGTAGGTTAGGCTAGAGTATGCTAGGCTAGGCTAGGCTAGAGTCAGCTACGGTAGGCTAGGGTAGGGTAGGCTAGAGTAGGCTAAGGTAGCCTAGGTTACGGTAGCCTAGAGTAGGTTATACTAGAGTAGGCCAGGCTAGGCTAGATTAGGCTTAAGTAGACTGGGTTAGGTTAGGCTAGGCTAGGTAGGGTAGACTAGAGTAGGTTAGGCTTGACTAGAGTACGATAGGGTTTGCTACAGTGGACTAGGCTAGAGTATGCCAAACTAGGATGGGCTAGGGTGGGCTAAGTGAGAGTAGGATATGATAGAGTAAGTTGTGCTACGTTATGATAGAGTAGGGTAGGTTGGGTTAGACTAGGTTAGTCTAGGTTATGTTATGCGAGATCACACTAGGCTAAAGTAGGCTAGGCTAGGCTAGGCTTAAGTAGACTAGGTTAGGTTAGGCTAGCCTAAAATAGGGTAGACTAGAGTAAGCTAGTATAAGCTATGCTTAGCAAGATTGGGCTAGACTAGACTAGGTTAGGCGAGAGCAAGTTGTGCTAGAGTAAGCTATACTAGGTCAGGATAGAGTAGGGTAGGTTGAGTTAGACTAGGTTAGGCTAGGCTAGGTTATGCCAAATTACACTAGACTAAAGTAGGCTAGGCTAAGCTAGACTAGAGCAGGTCATACTAGAGTAGGCTAGGCTAAGCTAGACGAGAGTAGGTCAGACTAGAGTAGGCTAGGCTGGAGTAGGCTAGGATAGAGTAGGGTAGGATAGGCAAGGGTAACTTCCACTAGATTAGGCTAGGCTTAAGTAGACTAGGTTAGACTAGGCTAGGCTAGGCTAGGCTAGGGTTGCCTAAAGTAGGCTAGACTAAAGTAGGCTAGTATAAGCTATGTTAGGCTAGCCTAGGCTAGGCGAGGATATGGTAGGCTAGGCAAGAGTAGGCTATGCTAGAGTAAGTTAGGTTAGGATAGGGTAGGCTGGGTTGGGCTAGGCTGGGTTGGGTTGAGCTAGGCTATACCATATTACATTAGGCCAAAGTAGGCTAGAGTAGGCTAAGTTAGCCTAGATCATGCTAGGCAATGTTAAGCTAGGCTGGAGTAGGCTAAGCTAGGGTAGACACCTGCACTATATTAGGCTAGGTTAGAGTGGGTTAAGCTAGGCTAGAGTAGATTAGGCTAGGCTAGGCTAGGCGAGGATAGGATATGTTAGGTGAGAGTAGGCTATGCTAGAGGAAGCTATGCTAGGTGAGGATATAGTAGGTTATTCTAGGTTAGGTTAGGCTAGGTTATGCTAGATTAAACTAGGCTAAAGTAGGCTAGTTTACGCTAGGCTAAGCTAGACTAGAGAAGGTTAGGCTATGTTACGATAGACTAAAGCGGGCTAGCATAGGCAAGTCTAGCCTCTAATAGATTAGGCTATGCTTAAGTAGACTAGGTTAGGCTAGGTTAGGATATGCTATGGTAGCCTTGAGGTATAATCTGGGCTAGGCGAGGCGGGGATATCGTAGGCTAGTCGACAATAGGCTATGTTAGAGTAAGCTATGTTAGGTAAGGTAGGTTGGGTTGGGTTGGTTTGGGTTGATGCCATATTACACTACGCTAGAATAAGCTAGGCTAGAGTAGGCTAAGATAGCCAAGAGCAGGCTAGGCTATGTTAAGATAGGTTGTAGTAGGCTAGGATAGGTTAGGCTAGAGTAGGCTAGCCTAGTCTAGGCTAGAGTAGGTTAAGCTAGGATAGGGTAGGCTAAATTAGTCTAGGCTAGAGTAGGTTAGCCTAAGCTAGGCTAGAGTAGGTAAGGTTAGGCTAAGCTCGACCATGTTAGGCTCCTGTAAGATAGGCTACAATAAGATAGGCTAGAGTAGGTTCTTGTGGTAGGTCATGTTATGCTAGGCTAGGTTAGGATAGGCTAAGATAGGTTAGGTTAGGCTAGGCTAGGCTCAGCTTGGCTCGACTCAGCTCGGCTCAGCTCAAGTAGAGTAGGTTAAGTTAGGTTATGCTAGAGTAGGATGGAGTAGGCCAAGCTAGAGTATGCTAGGGGAGAGTAAGTTATGCTAGTCTAGGCTAGAGTAGGCCAAAATAAGCTAGGTTATGGTAGGTTAGGATAAATAAGGGTAGGTCACGATAGGTTAGAGTAGGCTATGATAGACTAGGCTATAGTTGTTTAGGCTAGGCTAGAGTAGGATAGGTCATGATAGGTTAGAGTAGGCTAGGATATACTAGGCTAGAGTTGTTTAGGCTAGGATAGAGTAGGTTAGGATAAGATACACTAGAGTAAGTTAAGCTATAGTAGGCTAGGGTAGAGTAGGTTATGCTAGGTTAGGCTAGAGTAGGCTAAGCTAAGGTATGTTAGGCTAGAGTAGGCTAGGATAGGCTATTCTATGCTAGGCTAGGTTGGCCTAGAGTAGGCTAGGTGAAGGTATGTAGGAGTACGCTAAAGTAGGCTATGATTGAGTAGGTTAATCTAGGCTATAGTAGGCTTGGTTAGAGTAGGCTAGGCTACAATGAGCTAAAGTAGGATAGGTTAGGCTAGGCTAAGCTAAAGTATGCTAGGTTAGGCTAGGCTATGCTAGATTACACTAGGCTAAAGTAGGCTAGGTTAGGCTAGGTTAAGCTAGACTACAGTAGGCTAGGTTATGTTAGGATAGGCTAGAGTAGGGTAGGATAGGCAAGGTTAGCCTCCACTAGATTAGGGTAGGCTTAAGTAGACTAGGTTAGGCTAGGCTAGGCTAGGCGAGGATATGGTAGGCTAGGGGAGAGTAGGTTATGTTAGAGTAAACTAGCTTAGGTGTTGGGTTGGGCTTGTGCCATATTATATTGGGTTAGAGTAGGTTAGAGTAAGCTAGGCTAGAGTAGGTTAAGCTAGGCTAGAGTAGGCTAAGCTAGACTAGACCAGGATAGGCTATGTTAAGCTAGGTTGGAGTAGGCTAGGCTAGGTTAGGTTAGGCAAGATTAGGCTAGGTTAGGCTAGAGTAAGTTAGCCTAGTGTAGGCTAGAGTAGGTTAAGCTAGGGTAGAGTAGGATAACATAGGTTAGGCTAGAGTAGGTAAAGCTAGGCTAAGCTTGACTAGGTTAGGGTGCAGTAAGCTATGCCACAGTAGGAAAGGCTAGGCTAGAGTAGGTTACTATGGTAGGTTAGGTTATGCTATGCTAGGCTAGCCTAAGCTAGGATAAGATAGGATAGGCTAGGCTAGGCTAGGATAGGATAGGATAGGTTAGGATATGATAGACTAGGCTTAGCTCAAGTAGAGTAGGTTATGATAGATTATGATAGGGTAGGATGGAGTAGGCTAGGCTAGAGTATGCTAGGGGAGAGTATGCTAGGCTAGCCTATGTCGGGTCCCTATAATACTAGTGATTACCCTATTACTATTGTAGTTGTACCCCTTATTAATATTGTTGTGACCCTATTGTCCCCATATTGTTATTATTGTGCCCCATAGAATCCCTCTATTGTTACTTTTGTGGCTTTATATTATTATTGTTGGTCGGCTGGGTTATATTGTGACTCCTTAGACTCCTATATATAGAAAGGAGGTTTTTTCATTTGAATCATCCAAGAATTGTTCATTTATGTAATGTAAAGGTGGTTGCCTCCTCAAAGGGGCTGAATTCTAAGGCATTGATCTATCTTTTCTATCTTTTTCTTGAGCTAGTTTCATAACATTTGGTATTGGAGCTTTGGATTCTAGGGTTTCGCTACTCCAAATAGGTCATCGTGGCATTTTCGCTATAATTTTTTTTTGTGACGTTTCAGAAGTTGAAAAAACCGATTTGAGAAGACATCACACTAAATCTCAGGTCCGAATTTCAGAGTTTTTTGCACTATATTTGCAGAGATATGATCTGAGGAAGTTGGTCTTTTTGTAGACTCCTGAATTACATTCCAAATAGGTGACCTAGGGAAACTCGTCATAACTTTTTCTCTGAGCATTGGATTGAAATTTCGTAAGAAGGTACAGAAAGAGGACGGATTGTAGTTTCTTGTATATATTTTACAGAGCTAAAGGTCGAAACAGTGACTCATGGCATGTCGTACAAGTTCGCTCTACTGAACTAGTCTATAATCAGGTCACTGTGGGAGATTTCGCATAACTCTTCCTTGGAGAATCCAATTTGGATTAGACTGGTGGCATTGGAACGAGGACAGAGAGGGCTACCATAGATCGCAATTTCAGAACTGGATGATCTAAAAGTACAGAGATACATCAGAGACAATATCAAGCTCCTACGAAGTGAAAAAAAGGTGTGTAGATTCTTTTAAATTTTTGCTTAAGATTGGTTTGAAAATTTATTTTGAAGGAATTCAAAGGGCTAGTAGAGCATTATTATCAGTAATTGATGCCCTGAGAAAGAAAATGCAAACACCTAGTAAGGAACCTGAAAGGTCTAGCATGACTCATGAAGAAGAGGATGAAATGCTATATGATATATCAAAATTACAAGAACAAGTGCAACAAGTGTCACTTGCACAAAAAGCAACAGAATCTAAGATGGATGGTTTAAGGAAAGATGTAGAAGCTAAGATGGATGGTTTAGAGAGAGGTGTAGAAGCTAAGATGGATTGTTTAAAGAAAGGTGTAGAAGCTAAGATGGATGGCATGGAAGCTAAGGTGAATGGCATGGATGCTAAAATTGATGGCATGGATGATAAGATGGAAGAATTGAAGATAAATATGAATAAGTTTCTACTAGAAATGGTCACTAATGGTGAAAGGGTACTAAAGGAAACTCATGATGAGAACAAAAGAAATGTTAATCATGATTCTATAGACTTTAATGTTGGATCGAAGACCCACCATATTCCAAAAATCGATATGAGGAAGTTTGATGGCAAGGATCCCGCAACATGGATATTACAGCTAGAGCAAATTTTCAATCTCAATAATGTGCAAAACAGACAAAAGGTACGTATTGCAACTTTATATTTGGAACCAAATCAGTTTGTATGGTATCAATGGCTTTGCTCTCGTAAACAAATTATCACTTGGGCAATTTTTATGGAAGAATTGAAAGCACATTATGAGGATAAAAAAGCAACACCTTTTTTAGCCAATTGATAAGTCTCAAACAAAAGGGTTCAATAATGGAGCACATTAAGGAGTTCGAAAAATTGAACATAAGAGAAAAAAATATTCCAGAGGAACATAGGATTAATGTGTTTATAGGGACTTTAAAGGATAATATCCAACATGATGTTCAACTTTGGGAACCTTATTCATTAGAGAAGGCATTTAGGTTAGCAAGAAAAATGGAAAGCAAAATTATGGAACCCAGGAAGCATACCAGTCACAACTATAAAGATGGAAGTTGTTACCCCCAGCCTTCCAAAACCTATAAGGTTGACACCACAACAATTGGAGGAAAAAAGAGCAAAATGGTTTTACAGTTGTGATAGCAAATACGCTAAAGGTCATAAGTGTGCTGAAAAGAAATTATTCTACATAGATTGTGAAGAGGAAGAAGAAAATGAGCCAGAAAATTCCAAAGAAGAGGATATACTCCAGGAACAAAGCCTAGATAAAGAAGAAATTAGTCCGACCATATCTTATAATGCATTGCCTGGAATTACCACTCCTCAAACCATCAAGATAGAAGGACAAATCAAGAAGAAAAAGGTAATAGTGTTGATTGATTCAGGAAGCACCCACAATTTTATTCATTGTAAGGTAGCAAAAGAATTGAATTTCTTCATATATCTAGCACCAGAGTGTCAAGTGATGATTGCAAATGGAGGAACAATAAATTGCTCTGGAAAGTGCCATAATATCAAGCTATCCATTGGAGAATATGTATTGACTAGCCCAATGCTTTACATTCCAATGGGAGGTGCTGATGTTGTACTAGGAGTCCAATGGCTACAATCCTTGGATACAATAGCTTTTAATTTTCAAGAACTTTTCATCAAATTTTTTGCGGAAGGAAAGGAAGTTGAATTAAGGGGTATTGCAGGGAAACCAGGAAAAATAATCAGCTCCAATGGTATGACAAAACTTCTAAAAAAGGAACAAGGAGGTGTAATTGCACAATTATGTTCGCTAGATGTTTCCACATCAGAATCATCTATTTCTCCAGATCCCCAAAAAGTCTTGGACAATCATTCCAAGGTATTTGAGACTCCCAAAGGTCTCCCACCTATGCATGATCATGATCATGCTATTCATTTGACTCCAAGAAGTGTTCCTCCAAACATCAGGCCATACAGATATCCCTATGCCCAAAAGAGTGAAGTTGAACGTATGGTTATAGAAATGTTAGAGGCTGGTATAATTCAACCAAGTCAAAGTTCTTTCTCTACTCCAGTAGTATTGGTGCACAAGAAGGATGGATCATGGTGCATGTGTCTGGATTATAGAGAGCTCAACAAGCTCACTATTAAAGATAAGTTTCCCATTCCTCTCATTAATGAATTACTGGAAGAATTGCATGGATCAATTTACTTCGCCAAGTTGGATCTTCATTCAGGATATCGTCAAATCAAAATGAAGATTGAAGACATTCTGAAAACAACATTTAGAACTCATGAGGATCATTATGAATTTTTGGTCATGCCTTTTGGCCTTACCAATGCACCTTCAACATTTCGAGGTTTGATGAATTCAATTTTCAAACCATTCCTTAGAAAATTTGTGTTAGTATTTTTTGATGATATACTAATCTATAACAACTCTTGGAAGGATCATGTTGAACATGTTGACAGGGTGCTACAATTATTGGAGGAAAAACAATTATATGCAAAAAGATCCAAATGTTTCTTTGGAGTCCAAGAGGTGGAATATCTGGGTCATATTGTATCTCATGAAGGAGTTAATGTAGACCCTAGCAAAATTAAATCCATTAAGGAATGGAGAATCCCCACATCCATAAAGCATCTACCAGGATATCTCAGGTTGACCAGGTATTATCACAAGTTTGTTAAGAATTATGGGAGAATAGCAGCACCTGTAACAACATTATTGAAGAAAGATGCATTTTCATGGACTTCGGAAGCAACAAAGACCTTCAAACATCTTAAAGAGGCAATGTACCAAGCACCGGTCTTAGCTACACCGGACATCACAAAAACCTTTATTGTGGAATGTGATGCTTCAGGAAATGGAATTGGTGTTGTTCTAATGCAAGATGAAAGACCCATTGCTTTTGAAAGTCATCCAATCAAGGGAAAGTTTTTACACAAAGCTATTTATGAGAAGGAAATGTTCGCAATACTCCATGCACTTAAGAAATGGTGACCCTACCTAATGGGAAGACACTTCAAGGTAAAAACGGATCATGATAGCCTTAAATACTTTTTAGAACAAAGATTATCCTCTGAAGAGCAACATAAGTGGGTCACAAAGATGTTGGGTTATGACTTTGAAATCATCTACAAAAAAGGGAAGCAAAATGTGGTGGCAGATGCACTCTCAAGAAAGGATGAGGATGTGGAAGCATTTTGTGCGCCATTTCTATTATCCAACCAGATTGGATAGACGAAGCAAGGGAGGAATGGAAGAATGATGAAGAAGTGTGGGAACTTATTCAAAAGTTACAACAATATTCCAGTACGTCTGATACATTTAGCTGGAAAAATGATTCATTATGGTACGGAGATCGCTTATACCTCTGTAAGAATTCCCAGCTAAAACAAAAGGTTCTTATGGAATTGCACACCTATCCCTTAGGAGGGCACTCAAGATTTTTAAAAACTTACCACAAGGTTAAGAAAGAATTTTTTTGGGATGGCCTTAAATCAGATATTCAAAAATTTGTGGTGGAATGTTTGGTTTTCCAACAAAATAAAGTTGAAACAAGTAAGACACCGGTGTTACACAGTAATTTGTCACCATTGGTCACCGTCCCTGTTACCCCTGTTTTCGTACATTGGAGGATACATTCTGGGACCTGT